>JAMKQA010010078.1:0-17303 GCA_024699735.1 Posidonia australis | reverse complement strand
AATATGCAAACTTAAGAAGATAAAAGATTAATCACATATACATTCAAGCACAAATACTCAGAGAATTTATAGTGGTTCAGCTAACCTCAGTTTAGTCCACTCCTCAAGTTCCTCACTTGAGACTTAACCCTTTTATTCAATAACTAAAATATTACAAGCTACAAATTTACCTTGCTTGTAGCCTTGAATCACAATTTCCTTCTCCTTCCAGGAGAAACTCAGAATACTTGATGGCAAGAGTGAACTTTGAACACCTTGTTATCTTGCTCTTACTTGACTGAATGAAGGTTGAAGCTCTTTGTACTTGAAGCAAAGTATAGATGGATTTTTAACACACTCACTTGAAGCACTAGAAGTATGATAGCTCAATGAAAATTCAGTGATTTGTGAGCTACATATGGACATTAATTTATAGTGTTAGGTGTTTATCTAAGTGTGACTAACGACTAGTAAATCTACTGTTTACTAACAAAAGATTCGGTATGCCGAAAATATTCGGTCGACCGAAATATGTAACGGTCGGGATAAATCGGTATTCCGAAATATTTCGGTCTGCCGAAATTGCTATAAGTTTCCTTGGTCCTTGAATTTCGGTATACCGCCTGATGTGCCGTTTTCTCCTGATTCGGTATACCGAAAATATTCGGTATGTCGTTTTGCTTGCAGCTTCATTTCCTCTTTGAATTTTGGTGTGCCGTTTTTCTCCTGATTCGGTATACCGAAAATATTCGGTATGCCGTTTTACATGTGACTTACAAATCCTTTCTTACTTTTCATATCAATACATTTTTATGTCTCAAGAATACAAATGTGTGATTATTACATCTCATATGAATGTTTTACAATGTAATACTTGAATTCTTCACATGGCCTTATATAGTCACCTGTGTTTAATCACACTAAAATTATTATCATCAAAATAAATATAAGATTTTTCAACAATGGCGCTGGGGTAAAAGGATATAGAATTTGGTCTCCTTCTGAATGTAAAGTTAGTCTTAGTAGAAGCGTAATTTTTAATGAAAATTATATGCTTCACCTGAATGTGGAGTCATCTGTTTCAGGAAGCAATGACAGTACCGTCAAACCGGTGGAGTTTGAAATAACTCCCAATTAGAAAGATGACGAAGATTCACTACAGAGTCACGTGCTAGAAATCAATACAGAATCTGAAGAGCGCAACAAGAAGATGAATGATCGCATAGTATTGCTACTGATCAACCTCGAAGACAGATGAATGCTTCAAAGAGATATGGTTATGAAAGCATGATGGCTTATGCTCTTTAAGTAGCAGAAGAAGTGAAGTCTGAGGAGCCTTTTACTTATCGAGAAGCTATCAGAAGTGCAGAATCCGCTCAGTGGATTGCTACAATGGGTAAGGAGATGAAATCTCTTCGTAAGAATCAAATATAGGAACTAATCATGGTACCAATGGAGAGGAGTATTGTTGGTTACAAGTGGGTCTTCAAGAAGAAGGCTTGAAACAAAGGGGTTGAAGGGACAAGATACAAGGCACAGTTAGTTGTAAAAGGCTACAGTCAAAAAGAAGGAGTTGACTATAATGAGATTTTCTCACTGATTGTTAGACACACTTCTATCCAGGTGTTACTTGCATTAATAGCACATCAAAATCTGAAGTTGGAGTAGTTAGACGTGAAGACGACTTTTCTACATGGAAAGCTAGAAGAAAATATTTTGATGAGTCAACCAGAGGGGTTCGTCGTTCTTGTTAAGGTAGATCATGTATGTAGATTGAAGAAGTCTCTGTATGGACTCAAGCAATCTAGCTCCAAAACAGTGGTATAAGAGATTTGACAATTTCATGATTGAGAATGGTTACAACAGAAGTCCATATGATTGTTGTGTGTATCACAACAAGCTGAATGATGGTTCATATATCTAGTTGCTTCTTTATGTAGATGATATGCTCATCGTCGCACAAGACAAAACAAAGATTCAGGAATTAAAAAAACTCCGCAGTTCAGAATTTGATATGAAAAATCTTAGTGCAACAAAGAAAATTCTCGAAATGGAGACTTATAAGAACAAAAATCAAGGAAAGCTATTCTTGTCACAACGGAACTACATGTTGGATCGAGTGGCTTCTCTAGAGAGAGGTGAATAGAGAATTTTAATCTTAGTTATTACTTTTTCAAATTTAATTTAAGTTAAACAATATGAGATGTTTCAAACAATTAAAGCAAGCAACAACTACAAGATTATATATATTTGAACGTTAAACTATTTTCATGCAAAGAAAGGAAATAAGAGAAATTGAATACACATGCAATTTATAATGGTTTAGCCAAAACTCAAGCCTAGTCCACTTCTCAAGATCCTCTTGAGATTTTCCCTTATACTTTAAAAAAAATACTTACTTGTGTTGATAGTCCTACTAACTCAATCTTTGCTCCTTCCACTTCTCGTACCTCGAGAAGCAAGAGCACCTTCTTTGTAGCTTTACAACAAACGAATTCTCCTTTCACAGAGCGCTTTTGATTGAGATTACAACACAAAACTTGTGGAGAGAAATTTAGGACAATGCTGAAGCACAATTCTCAAGGTTTACAAGTATATCGATATGTGTGTTCTATCAAGGCTTATAAGGATCCTATTTATAGCTAAAGGACCACACAAAAAAGTGTCTAACAGCCATAAAAATGGTCATAAACGGTTAATACATCGGTATGCCATTTTGACTTTCGGAATGTCATTTGCATCTTTAGATTGCAACTCATGAGCAATTCGGTATGTCGAAAACATTTCGGTATGCCGAATTCTCCAGATTCAGTATACCGTTTTAGTCTGGTATGCCGTTTTGTCTTCAGTTTATCTCCTCATTCTTTTTTTGGAGTTCCATTGCTTGTGTCGTTCCTTCCTGTTTGGGTATGTCGATTTTTGATCCTTTCTTAATTTTTCACCTTTGGTTCGAAATGCCAATGCTTGTGCTGTTTCTCCCTGATTCGGTATACCAATTTGGTTCGGTATGCTGAATTTGGCTCTTCTTTAATTTTTCAACAAATATTCTAAGTATAACTTTACATATACATTTTACAACATATTATATGAAATTTACATGACTCAAGTATTACAATTCTTCAATCTTTTTCCTTTCATAAAAATATACACAAAATTAGTTCAAGTGTTATCATCAAAACATATAATATATTTCCAACACTACATTCAGAAAGTCTTATCTAAGTTTGGTATGGCTACTGCAAAACTTTTGAATACTCCTTGTGCTTCAAATTTACGTCTTTCTATAGTATTTGCACCTCAGTCAGAAACCGAAGAGGAATATATGTCTCGTGTTCCCTATGCTAGCGTAGTAGGAAGTCTGATGTATGCAATGGTGTACACTAGGCTTGATATTATACATGCTGTAAGTGCTGTCAACAGGTTTATGAGTAAACCTGGAAAAGAACATTGGCAAGCTGTATAGCGCATATTCCAGTATCTGAAAGGAACATCTGATATAAGTCTCATCTACGGTGGTGTTGCAGGTTGCTTGGTTGCAGATTATTCAGATTCAGATTATGCTGCAGATGTAGATGGTAGAAAATCAATGACTGGTATTATCTTCACAGTGGATAGTTATGTAGTGAGTTAGAAAGCAACTCTATAGTCATGAATTACTTTGTCTACAACAAAGGCAAAGTATATGGCATTGACAGAAGATGCTAAAGAAGGCATCTAGCTCAAAAGACTAGTTGGAGATCTCGGACTACAACAAGATCAAGCTATAGTGTTTTGTGACAGTTTGAGTGCAATATGCTTAGCCAAAGATCAAGTGCTTCATGACAGAACCAAGTACATTGATGTGAGATATCACTTCATCTGTATAAAGAACAGAATCAAGATGAAGAAGATTGGCACAAAAGACAATCCAACTGATGTGTTCATCAAACTGGTTCCTGAGAGCAAGTTTCTACATTGTTTAGACTTACTCAATATTGATAGTTGACAGTAGCGCCAAGGTGAGGCTGACGGTGGCAAAAGGATTCAAGTCAAGGTGGAGACTTATTAAATATGCCTTGAATCCAAAATTTATTGAGCCTCAGAACCTCAAGTGGACGTCTGTGGTGAACGTTCGTGGTGAACGTCTGTGGTGAACGTCCGTGGTGAACGTCCGCTATTCTGTCAAAAGGAGAGAACTTTGCATCAATATTGGAGCAAACATCTGTTCTGAACGTCCACTAAGCCTCTGGGTTGGACTGTGCTTGAGCAGACATCTGCTCTAGATGTCCACCAATTCTCTGAGTGCAGTAGAACTTTTGTGGACATCCGCTCGCACCATAGAAAGAAACAACGATTTAGCAGACGTCTGTTACAACAATCTATTTATATATTTAACCCATTTTAGGATTTTTTGTGACAATTCATTCCGTTGTAAAATCTATGGGAGACATGACAAATGTTCCTCTGGTCTCTCTCCCCTTTTCTTTGTAACATCTTCAATAATAGTGAAGCTTTCTCCTTGTCGTCGCTCACGGTGTAGTTCTTTGTGGTGAACTACATAAATCGTTTTTCTCTATTCGTTGTTTATGTAATTATTTGTTTCTCCTTCTTCTCTTGATCTGTATTTGTTTTGTGTTTCCGGGACATAATAACCCTATCCTCCAACAACGTCTGTGCAACTCTACCATCACTACTTCCAACTCCATTCGAAATTTCCTTTTACTCGATGTTGGATGATCAATACATTAGACATTATTAGTATTGTCCCAATATTGGTAGATGAATCAGCATCACGTTTGTTCATAACTAGTGCTGACTCGAGAGTTGTTATGTTCTCCCTACAGGCAAGTTTCTGATTATTTCTTGGATCATACCAACCAATAGCATATTTTCCCCCATCACCATGCCGAGTCATCTTCCAGCAGCTGCCTTCGGCCACCGCATCATTGTTGAATATTCGGCTACTCTGACTCTAGCATGACTACCGTTCACGGTCAATTGAGCTATATATGATGTATAGTCTCCAAAGGGGTTTGGTAAAATATAAACACTTCTCTACAGTTACGATGGCTGCCTCTCTCTTTCTATCTATATGATTGATGTCTATGATAGACCACTTGTACTTTGCTTCTCTTCTACTAAACTATTTCCCAATGAATGAGACAGACCTAACTGCCTCCCTAAAAAAAAGCTCCATTAATTTTTAATGTAAAAGGGGAAAAAATGCTAATTACTCTCACTTGGATAAATTTAAAGGAGAACTTTAAAGAGAATTAGATAAAAAAATTTAGCACTGAAAATAAATTGCCAAAGTTCGTCTTCGAAGGTTGTAGAAGAAACATTAAAGTCACTTGAATCCCCTTCCCCATATTTTTTTAGATCAGGACATAGTTGGAGAGGGAAACTCACATTAATAGGTGGAGAAAGAAGACTATGCTCATGTAGGGAGAAAATAACCTTAAAAGTTTCACCTATAATTTATTACTGTTAAAAAAATACCAGATGTATATGGGAATAATGACAGTAGTTATCCTCCAAGAAATGATTTCTTTTTACTCAGAATTGTCTTAATACCTTATTTCCATACTTGTCGTCCCAACGTGGAGAGATTCACGTAATTACCCTTAATGGTAATATTAGATAGGCATATCTTAGATTTCGTACCTTTCTCAAATTAACATGCAATAAACATAGAGATATGATATTTAAGGAAAAAAAAATTCCTTAATGATGAACAACATATTAATTTCATAATGTTATTGATTTTTTAAATTGTTAAGTAAAAGTTTTAAAATTTTGGAGGGCTAAAAGTTTGTAAAACTTGATATCTTTAAGATGGTGTTAAGATAAATGTAATATAGTAAGATTTTTATGATGTGTTTTTTGTAATATAATAAATCAACCCAATAAGAACTAGGCATTATTGGCAAGATTGATTTCAAAAGGCCCTTGCATGGTCAAGTTTAGGAATGCACATTTGTTGGTTCAAATCACTAAATGAAACAAAGTTGAACCAAGTTTTATAATTTGACTTGATTTTTTATATAAACAATAGTTTAGTTTACTTCAAGAATTTTGTAAGTCGATAAAAGATGATTTCAGTTCAATTTAAGGGATCAGTTTTGTCGAACCAAATCATATTGATATATATTCATAAATATCCACATCTATACATACATACATATTATTAAATATCTCAAATGTATACATGAATTTATATGTTTATTCAAGTTAAAATGATAAAAAATAAACAAGTATGGTTTTGGAATATTGTTAAATATTATTTTTAGAATTACTTTTAAAACTATTTTCTAAGTTAAGAAAAATGTATGTTAACTAATTATTAATCAATATTTTATTTGTTTTAACTTTATAGATCATAAATTGAAAAAAAAAACAACCAAATCAAAAACTTAATGGTCCAATTTTTCATTCAAAACGTGCAGCAGCGCTCAAGTCATTAGGACAGTCCAATGGTTGTAGCATTGCTTCAATGAAGAAATAGCAATTCTTCTTCTCTCACCGTACATAATGTGGCTGGAATTTCTTCCGATGTGTACTGACTCTCAGTCAGTTCTCCAACACCACACACCACCACCCCACCCCCCACCCCCTCTCATCTGATTATTCATGTATTGTCGCTCTCCATCAAGGTGTCGTCATCAATGAAAATACTTTTCTTTTTCAAAAAAAAATTAATAATATCTGGTTGCGAACATTGGTAGAACAGAGGCCGACGGCAGCTGGTATAGAAGCACAAACACGTTTTCTAAGAAAAGACAAGAAAACAATAGCGACTTATGCTACAGAGGCACACGCCAGCAGCGTTGGTGCACCTGGTGTAACAAGGCATGCGTAATGTTTTGGATGAAGAGCATTTCTACCAAATACATTTCAATGGTTTATCTTGTCATCAAGTTACCACAAACCTCACCAAGCCAATCCAACCTAAAACATACAAAGATGCATCAACACTGTGTTTTAATAGATTTTCGACGGTTGCAAGCCTCTCATATATGAGGCCACCATTACACGTGGATCCTGGGGGATGACATGCTTTGTGCTTACATCCTCATTTCGAGTATCATCCGTCTATTTCACTTCCCTCTGTAAAGAAACTATTGTTGTTAACACTGGGTTCCGAACTAGCGTTGCTACTGGTAGCAAGAGGAGAATCAGGCACATTAACTCCACGTTTTCCTGAATGTCCTGATCTGACACTATACATAGAGGATGCTGGAATATTTGTCATTAATGGACGTAAACTATTTGGATTACTTCGTCTGATATCCTGTTCACAGAAGAACAGAATGCAGTGGTTAACATAAAATAGAACATAAAGCAATACAAAGTTTCCAATGAGGGCAGAAAAGATGGTGTATGTTAGTATGTACCATATGCCTCAAAGCCATGTCTAGTGACTTCTTGGACAGGTTTCTCCCAAAGCCAGAGCTATCTGGTGACGATGATGATTTCCCTATTTCGCAATTATGCGTAGACCGCTGGTCATCTTGCTTCAGAGGAGCAAGTCTCCTTGCACTGATCACCCTTTCAACCATTTTATTTCCAACTACAACAGGATTTATATTGTCACTACCATTTATACGTGAGCAAGCAAGGGTTGGAACAGAAATCCCTGTGTGTACACTACCATTTGGAGCTCTCCCTCGGGCTGGAGAGCAAGATTGTCGTCTTGGTCTACCACTAGGTACTGGTTCAATGGAGGATGATCGAGAACTCAGTGCTCCAGGCCTACCACGTGAAGCTGAAGTGGGCCTTTCAGGCAATGACGTCCTTAAATTTGGGGGTGCATCAAGGGAGAAGCCAGGCATTTCAGATGGCTTCCATGGTCTGGATTTTACAGTTGGAGAACTTCCACGTGGTGGTTCAGAAGTTTTAGAAGTCAATGGAGCTGACTTGCTCGTTGAAGAAGACCGACAAGGTGGACCAGAACTAGTAGGCAGGCTTGATGCAGTGGAAGCTCGTTTTGTTGGGGTTGACGCCCTTGATAGAGGTTTGCTGAGTGGTGCTGCGGAGGGCCTGGATGTAGGAGTAGATGATCTGACAGGAGTTGATGACCTTGTAGGAACAACTGGTTTTGATGGTAATGTAGCTCGAGAAGTGGGGGTGGATGGACGAGATACTCTAGAAGTGGCAGGCAATGTGGGGCGACTAGTGGGTGTTGAAGGTCTGGACATTACTGAACCAGGGCCACCTGAAGATGGTGGTCGGCGAGTTCCCACAACAGAGGTTATGCCAGAAGATACTGTTGGTTTTCTTGATATCGAGCTGCTCTTTGTAAGAGGATCTTGAGAATTAGCTAACTGCAAAAATAAATGAAAACGAGATACAGCCACCGTAAGGTTAAATATATTTAGTTTTGAAGAACAACTATCCCTGGATAACAAAGCTACTGACAAAAAACTCCCACTTTTATTTAGTAACATTTTTTAGCAGTAAACCGAATATATTAATATTTTTATAAAAGAGAGGACCAGAGAATAAGTCCAAACCCCTTTTGTTGTATCATCCAACATACTTATTTTTGTATTACAAATATATAATTATATATAGTATACTACTACCACATGCATTTTTTCTTACCCCTTCGTTATTTGATTTTAATACATTATCTGACAATAATACCTTAGTTCAACTATAAGCATACGATTTATTATATTTGCATCTTTTTCATTTTACCATGTATTAAATTAACTTCAATTCTCTCCAGGTATTTTACTACTGTCAACTTTCTAAGACCTTCTGTTGTATATGTTCATCTCCATAATATGCAATTTTTTAAACTTTTAGAGCAGAGGTGGGTAACAAAATTTTATTGATAGAACATCCCTGGTGCATGGCTAGCTAAGAAAAGAGGCAACATTGGCAAGGTACGTATAGCAAATGACCAATCAAACAATAATAAAAAAGAATACGACTAATGGGAGAGGAGGATGAGGGTTTAGACATAAGCCTTAAGTGTGGTTTGTCACACATAGGCTTGTGTCACCAGTCCAGGCCCTTCTCAGGCAACATCAAGCCTGTCCAGGCCTGCTCTGGCTCTCCTCTGCTAGTCCAGCCCCCAGCTAGCAGTCCGTGCCTTCTCCCAGCATCATCCGTGCAGTGCAGCCCCTCCGCCGGCCTTCTCCAGCCCAGTCCCAGGGAGCCGCAGCCTCGTAAGGCCTCGCCGGCACACGCTCAACCGCTGGTGAGGCCTCTCGTCCCCGTGTAGGGGCAGTCTAGCCCCTCTCTTATTGCGGCATGACAGTTTAGGCCATGTTCTAGGCCTTACTCAAGCCTCTGATCTCCGTTGTGTGTGAATACGTCCCTCCCATCTACACATGTTGATGAACAATCCAGTTCACAGTCTATCATTTTCAGACCATATATCGAATATTTTCTTTAGCTTTTAGTCAAAATGGCCTCCCAAGATTCCTTAGTAAAGCATATGAGTGACACATCTGAGAAGCTCCCAGACCTCAATTACCTTCTATGGTCACAGAACTTCAAAATCTTTGCTCTGGTACATAAGAAATTGAAGCACCTCACGCATCCACCTTCAAATGTCAAGTCTGACACATATAAAGATTGATTAACTGATGATGCAGCGATTATTACATGAATGACCAACAATATGGAACCCTTAGTTGCACGAAGAGTCATGTTATTGCAGCCTGCAAAGAAGATAAAAGGCACACTACGTCTGACATATGACCATGAGAAGAATATATGTCGGATATGGGAAATATATGAATAACTATTTACTTTACGACAGGAAGATCAATCTGTTTAAGAGCGCACTTCACCGCCCTCCGTGTCCTACTTGATGAGTTAGATGTTTATCAACCCTTGACAGTTAATATCACGAAACTACGCCAATATCGTGAGGAATTGGCCGTTATAGAATATTTCTCCAGCCTGAACCCAAAACTCAACTCTCAAATCAAGAGTCAATAGATCTACAGACGACCTTTGCAAAGCTTCTTCAGGTTTCTACAGCCGTTTCTCCTACAGTTTCGAAGCAATCAGTCATGACAACGATGCACGATCGAGGACGTGGCGGTTCCTGAGACGGAGACCGTGGTCGAGGTGATGCACGTGGACGTCCACGATGTACACACTATGGACGATTAAGACGTAGAATTAAGAAATGTTGGGATATTGTTGGCCGACCACATACGACAAATGCCACCACAGAGTCACATACTGTTGCAACTACTACTGAAGAGTAGACCTTCACAGTTTCACAAGCAGACTATGAAAGACTCCAAAAGCTAGAAGTCATGGACTCTGCTGCCATGGCCACCTAAGCTAGCTCTTCAGGTACTAGTATCCTCCGTGCATCCAAGGGTTCTTCCTGGATTATTGATTTCGATGTCTCCTCGCATATGTCTAGTATACGTAGTTTGTTTACCCGTTTATCTCAATTATTTGATATTCGATCTTTGGCAGTTGTCGATGCCCAAACGTGTCCAGTCTCAAGTGAAAGGATGGTGCAAACCTCTTCACAATTGTCACTTACAAATGTACTTTTTGTTTCTAATTTCCTGTAAATTTATTGTCCGTTAGTAATGTTGCGTCACATTCTTTCCGTTCCACTGTACATTTTAGATTTTGCAGACGAAAAGGAGGATTAGTTTGAGCCGTGAACGAAGAAATAGAGTATACCTACCAATTCGTAACGATATACCTCAAAGATTATTATCTGTGGCGTCTGCTTCCGAGTCTTCGTCCTTATGACACTACCAATTAGTTCACCCGTCTCATCAAAAACTTCAACAGACCTTGCCTTGATGCTCTATGTCGCAATTTGATTGTGAATCATGTCAGTTAGGTAAACACCATCGTGTTTCATTTAAAAGGTCGCATCTAGTGTCAAGTACTACTGCATTCGAGTTGGTCCAATATTATGTTTGAGGTCCGTCTAAAATCCAATCTGTGTATGAGATCATAGGTATTACATAGTCTTTATTGATGATTTCTCTAGAATATCCTAGGTATATTTGCTTAAAGATCATAATCATATTTATGATGTACTCAGAACTTTTTTAACAGAAAGAAAAAATCATTTTGATGTTACTCCTAAATTTTTACGCACTAACAATGCTTTTAAGTTTGTTCAGTCCAGAATTGCCTCATATTATGCTTCATTGGGTATTATACATCAAACATCATATCCTCACACCTCACAGTAAAATGACATTGCAAAACGCACACATAGACACATCTTATATGTCACCCACACTCTTATAGTCCATATACATGTTCCAAAGCAGTTGTAATCTGATATGGTGCTTATCGCCACTTACCTTATCAACAGAATGCCTTCTACACCTTTAAGAGGTGAAGTCCCACTCCGTTGCCTCAAATCTGAATCTAGTCTGTTTAATTTGACTCTCAGAGTATTTGGGTGTATGACGTTTATCCAAGACCTTTCTCCTGGTCTAGACAAACTGTCTTCACAGTCAATCAAATGTGTATTTATTGGATATTCTAGAACTTAAAGGAGGTATCAATGTTTTCATGTCCCTACTCGACGATATTTTGTGTCTGCTGATGTTACCTTTTTCGAGTCAACATCTTACAATGATGTGTCTTCATCATCCAATGTATCTATTCTCCTTTCATCCACTGTTGAGTTGCAGAATATAAATGCTCACAGAGGTCCTACTGTGCAACCGAAAGTTACTCGTCCCTTGCAAGTTTAACAGCAACGCCAGCATGTCCCAGTGCCTCCCACTACTGAACCATGCTCCTCTGCAGATGCGAATCCGCCCACTAATTCCTCAGATCTATCCATTGTCCTTCATAAAGGTACCTACTCTTGCACTGTCAATCCTATTTCCCACTTTGTATTTTATAATTCTCTTCACCTTTGATTTCGTAATTTTGTCTTGTCTCTTACTTCATACTCCATCCCCACGAAACATCAAAGGCACTTTCTCTTCCTTATTGGAAGGCTACCATAGATGAGGAAATAGCTGCACTCATTGGTCGTGTTACATGGGAGTTGGTGATTCACATTGCTGAAGATACAGTAGTCGCCTACAAATGGGTCTATTCTATCAAATATAAAGCAGATGACAACATTGACAGATACAAAGTAAGACTGGTAGTCAGTATATGAGATAGATTATGATGAAACCTTTTCTCCTGTTGCTCATCTCAATTCCATCAGAGTCTTTCTATCTCTAGCTCTCAACCACTCGTGAGAGGTGTGCCAGTTGGATGTTAAAAATGCATTTCTATATGGAAACTTGATTGACTCTGTTCTGATAGAGCAACCTCTAGGATATGTTGCTCAGGAAAAGGATCTTGTGTACAGACTCAAGAAGACAATCCATGGTCTTAAGCAAAGTCCCAGAGCATGATTTGAGAAATTCAATAGGTGGTTCTTACTGGGGGGTTTCAGAAGCGTACAGTGGACCATTCAGTTTTCTACAGACGGATAGCTGGTGGATGTGTTATGCTGACAGTACATGTGGATGACATACTTGTGACAAGCAGTGATTTACAGGACATTATAGTGATCAAAAGGACAGGGCAAAGCCTCGTTATTTCCTTATAATTGAATTTACCTATGCAAATGACAAAATGACACTGTCACAGAGGAAGTATGTTCTAGACCTCTTACAGGAAACAGGCCTTCTAGGGTACAAACTAAAAAGTACTCCTATCTAGCAGACACCAGCATTCTGAAACAACAGCTCCGAGTTGTTGGAGGCCGTGACTAGGCCTGATATTTCGTATGCAGTCAACCTTTTGAGTTAATTCATGCATGAGCCTAAGAGAGTACACTAGACGAAAACTCTTTGTGTTCTATCTTATGTAAAAGGTACCCCAGGAAAGCCCCGGTCTACTGGAAAAATGGGCATACCAGGATCGTAGCCTACTCAGGGTATGCAAGAAATCGAGGGGACAAGAAATCCACATCTGGCTCTTACACCTATGTGGAAGGCAACTTGGTTACTTGACACAGCAAAAGGCAAAATGTAGTGTCAAAATCTAGTACAGAAGCTGAGTATCGATCCATAACACAAACGTGTGAAATGATGTGAATGCAATCACTGTTAAAGCAGCTTGATTTTGATATCGAGATTCCTATGTCCATGCGGTGTAATAATCAAGCTACTATCTTCGTTGCAAACAATCCCACCTTCCATGAGCGTACAAAACACATCGAAGTTGACTACCATTTTGTGAGAAACATGGTCATGAGAAGGATTATCTCTACCTCTCATACTCAGTATTCAGAGCAATTAACGAATGTATTCACAAACGAACTGAGTGCTGAGATGTTTGAGTCTTTGTGTGACAAGATGAACATGGTTGATATGTATGCTCTAGCTTGAGGGAGAGTATTAGAATTACGTATGTGGATTATTACCTCTTTATGTTAGACAGATTATTGGATATCTATTTAGTCTAGGATATCTAATCTTCCTATATATATATGTGTAACCTCACATCATCTAGGATATAATCTTTTTTGCTCTTCTACACTCTAATTCTATCAAAACCTATTTTAGAGTTTAAAGTTTATTATTCAATAGCTTGATTTGTATTATTGATGGGTTGATAGTTTGAAATTGACTTGTTGACGTAACTTTATAATCTAGGTACTTAGTCATTTACTTGTGTTTGTCACTTACTTATAGACCTTCCAAGATATCAAAATTGATGAGACTCAGCCTCCAGTACTGTCATTGAATAATATTTGCACATATTTTGGATTTGAAGAGTGTTGTTGATTGTATGCATGTCAAACATAGTTTTTTTTCCATTCTAGTGCAGACCAACTTTTCATTAAACACTCGTCTAAACCACCAGTAGTCTGTATACATGTACAAACCCGATCCATATAGACACTATTTTCCATTTTATACAACATTGATGTAAACTTATTAAGGCCCTTTTGTTGAATCATTATAGACAAGTTAGAAGAATTCCGTATTTTCTTCTATGAAAAAGAAACAATCAGATAAGCAATGCATCGATATTGAATATATACCACCCCTTCTTATTTCCAACAGCTATTTGACGAGAATGTACAAATAAGATTTATCCAAAAACATTTATTTAATAACCACATGGGAAAAGGTTATCCCAAAAGGTTGGGAGGTCAGGAAATTAGAAGACTTAAGAGACATGAGCATTTCCTTGCTATCAAAATGGATGATTGGAGGCTCAATAGTATTATTTTAATCTCCTATTTGACAAGATGTAATGTATTTAAAGAGAGGAACACCTGAAGCATGTAGAATCTTTTTTGAAGATAGCTAAGTTGGTGAATCGCCAATTTGATTGCAGTTCGAATTCTGGATATTGCGCACAATAATATATATTTTTCATGTCTATGGATTCAAACTCTCAACCTCTAATACAACTACAAGGAGGTTTTACCACTTGGCCAAGGGATTGCAGAGAAGGTTGTAGAGTAGGGTTCAGAAATGGTGAAAACATGAGTTTATGGAAGAACTTTTGATTGGTGGACAACACAACTTTTCTTGATTGTGAGTAGTGCTCATGATGACCAACATAGAATGCTTTGCTTGGTATTTACTGTTGAATAGAGTGCTTATGATGTGAACCCACAAAATAAGGGATTGTATATTGCTGCTTCAGTTGCCCTTGTTTATAGGAGATAGAGGATTCCAGACGTCTATTTAAACTTGTATGGTTATCTCATGTTGTTTGGAGAGCGCACTTCAATTTTTCGCCTCTTAGGCTAAAAACGTTTTAAAAAGCTGAAGAGTTTTTCATATTTTTGTTTGCAAGAAAAAAGAATCTAAAATTATTGTACTGGAAAGAGACACAAGCAAGCATAACTCATCCTAAGCTTAAAATCTGATGATAAATATGTGCAAAATATGGTCAAGCCATGTAAAATTTATTAAGAAAAAAAATCCTCACCCTAGATTTGAGGGCAGTGGGACGAGCTTTTGGTGTTTCAGTGTGGCCTGTAGGGGACTTGCAGGATTCCTTATCCAAGGAAGGAAAGAGAGGAGTACCAGGTGGCGTTAGAAGCCTGGAAGTAGAAGAAGATGCGCAATAAGTAAGTATCAAGAATATATTTGAAAGGGGCCACAGAGGTATATTGAAGTAGAAGAAGCAGAGAGGATGGACGATTGCATCAGTGGTAGTGTGGTAAACAAGTGTGTGTATTTAGGAATCAATGAATTAATAATAGTAATAATAATAATAGTAAAGAGGGAGGAAGATTGAGTGGTAGTAAGGTGGTATGTATGTATGTATGTATGCATGTATATGAATTGATTGACGAACCAATCGTAGTCGTTCTTGTCGGTGTCGTAATTGAGGAGGAAGTCGTCGAGACCGGTCCTGGTCCTTGTCCTTGCGGAGGAGACGATCTTGAAGATAGGCGAGCTCCCAGGTTTGGATCCTGCGGTCGGATTGTTATTATTTTAAAAAAAAATTTAAGGGAAGAGAGATAGAGAGAGAAGTAAATAAAAAAGGGACAAGTGACGCGTGAGTTGTACTTGTACCTGGCGGGACATCGAGGTGGTTGTCGCCGTCGTCGAGAAGGAGGATGTTGCTGTTGCTGTTGCTGCGCATATTGAGGAAGAGGGAGAGATCGTCGTCCCTGTCTCTGTCCATGGGCATTGCCCTGGTCCTGGTCTTGGTCTTGGTCCTGGTCCCGGTCCCTCTCTCTCTGTCTTTCCCCCCTTGCAGTAATAAGGAATGCTGCTGCAATGTGGCCACCCCCCGGGTCTTCTCTTCAGCCGGTGCCCTAAAACCCCGGTTCATCGTCCCTATTTCTTCTTTGTTTGCTATGCCGATCTTAGGAGGAGGAGGAGGATTTAGGAAGGCGGAGGAGGAGGAGGAGGAGGAGAAAAGGAGAAGCGCAATGTGGATACGAAAGGAGATGGAGATCCCAAGGCGGAAGAGGAGGAGTAGGAGGAGATCATCAACAACATCATCGACTCTATCAGAAGAAGCAACAGTGGCAAGTTTATTAAAATAACTCGCACGGGAGAGAGTGAAGGAAAGAGAGTGGCAAGTGCATCAGACGTCACAGCAGAAGAGAGACTGAGTCTGAGAGAGAGACAGAGGATGATGGATTGGATCCGTCGTCGGAAATAACAAACAAACGACACCATCCTTCCATATATTCACGATTGTGCCACTCATGTCTGCACTTTTCCCTTCCAACTTTATATTCATTTCTTCTTCATATATGTATTTCTTCTATTCATGAATGAAATCGACAAGGGAGGCGCTTCGTCTCCCCTGTGTTTTTTTTTCTTTTCTGGCTTTTGTTGTGAACAAATGCAATGCAACGCTGAAGACCGAGGAAGGGTTAGCCTGGTCATTTCAAACGCGAGATCATCACATCACATATCGTCACATGTTGTCCGCGAGAGAGAGGAGGTGGATGTGTGATGTGCAAGATTTGAAATTTTGAAAACGGAGAGAGACAGAGAGAGAGATGGAGTGGAGGGAGTTGGAATGGATGGGGTCCACCATCTACCTCCACTCCCGGACCCACCCTGCAGTCTTCCTTTGCTGCCCTATTCGGCTATTCTATATTTCTATTGAACTGGACTGGATTTGTTTTGTCTTTCTCCTCCCGCCTTCGGTCCATAATCTGTCCAACATATTCTCTCTCCTCCTCCTATTCGTTTTTGCCACTCCTCCTCCTCCCCCCAACAGTGAGTCTCTGAGAGTAAGTTTTTTTTTTTTTTCTTTGGCCATGTCACTGAGAGTAAGTTAGAAATTAAGAATAGCATACACAAGCTTGCGGATCCAAGCAAATTGAGCATCAGCTGCGTCACTGATCCCACCAACTTGAGCTTCATGTCCAATCCAATAGCTGGTTCCATCTGTCCCACAAACTTCTATTGGAGAATCACTTTAAATAATTTAAATTTTGATCAATAATCTAACAAACATTTACACTGACATCTGCTACCCTATTTCAAAAACAAGGTATTGTGCGTGGGGAGAAGAGAAAACTAATTGTCAAACCCAAATCAGCAACAAACAATATCACACAAGACAGAGATTTACGTGGTTTCTCGAATTGGGTACGTCCACGGATTGAGAGGCTGTTCTTCACTATGTGTAATTGGGGATACAAAAGGGTGTTAGTCATAACAATGAGAATCCTAGCATATATATACTAGGCCCAAAAGACTAATTTGCTCCATAATTACAATCATAATTCAAGTCATATTCAACAATCTCCAATCATAATTCAAGTCATATTCAACAATCTCCACCTTAACTTGAATTTAATCTCCACCTTGAGCTAGCCTCTCCATCAGGACCCACGAAGGATCAGTTGCAGCCATAAACATTGAGCAAGTCCAAGCAATGTTTGA
>JAMKQA010010072.1:0-12404 GCA_024699735.1 Posidonia australis | reverse complement strand
GACGGCATCTCTTTGTTCCTCCTTCCTCCTCTCTTTGTACTCCACCATTTGAAGTTAGTAACAGTCAAGGAGAGACACCCGTGGACGTACCCGCATTTAGGGAACCACGTACAACCTTGTTGTTGTGTGGATTGCAATTTTTGTTCTCTGTTCTTCCCTTCTATACGTGCCAAATCCATTGAATCCGCTGTGCTTGGACCCCTTAGGACATAACATCAGATGCCTAATATTTTTGAAGTCAACTTCTTTGAGAAGCAATACATGGATCTCTGTCATTTTGTATAATCCCAACAACATGGATACAATTGATGTCCTTGATACGTATCAAACTTGGGTTTATTAGATTACTTCCAAGTAACTAAAGAGATTTTAGGTATGTCAAAAAAAATATGAGGTTATATTGAAGTTCATTTGACATCATTTCATGGGCTGTAATTTTGTAAACCTCAAGTATCTCAACATTATCACTTAGCATGATTTTTTTTCCTGTGATTACTATTATGTGAAAAACCATATCCTTTTTCAGCAAATTTTATAGTGGAAAAAAAAACTCATAATCTTGTGAAACATTGAGGTGGATTTGAGAATCTAATCATCTCTAAACCATTCATAAAAAACCAATACATTAACCATTAACTTTCTTCGATATAGAATAAGAAAAATAGAAATTACTTAAAAGTAATATTAGTATTCTGATAACATTGTTATTCCATTTGAAAGTAATTTTCTTCTGGATGTAAATAAGTGTAGATAGGAAAAAATTCTATTTGTTTGAAAAGTAAAATAACTATCAAAATAAATGTTGGAATAAATAAAAAACATGTAAATTAACATGTAGAAAGAATTCTGACAGTTATATTTTTTTTTATCGAACATCTAAAAAACCAAGCTCAAGCTCAAAACTAGACTCAACAACTTAGAATAGTGAATCCTAAATGCCTTAGTATTTCAACTCATCTACAACTAACAAGTTATTAGTTGTCTATTTAGGTCTAAAGGTTATTAATGGTTTATATAGATAGTAGATGATTGAGGAATTGGAGAGAGAAGTAAAGAAAAGAAAGTTGAGTTGTTTCACCTTGTTTGGATGAACTAGAGACAATTTGGGAGAAGAAAATGAGTATAACCATATTAATATCAAAACCTATCTAAATGATTGGTCCTTAAATATTGTTAATGATTTGAGAATAATTAAGAAAAGAAAATGTGATTTTAACATCTTTCATTAAAATGTATCCAAGCAGGAGAAACTAACAGCATTTTTTTCCTTTTTCTCCATAATATCTCCAAATCTCTCCCATCAATAAGGAACATAATGGGTGACTGATAACTAGATACTAGAAAGTGTATTGTTGGTTTTATATCAATGTCGCAAGTAACAATACTAGCACTACTAATCTACAAGAGTCTCACAAATCAATGGATATCCTCGCAAGACAGAAATGTGACGGACCTATGTAACTGAGTCTGTGTTACACCTTTTTGTAGCATATTAAGAGAGCAAAAGGGAACGTGGAAACTAAAAAGAAGCAGAGGATGGTAAAAAGGCGTAGATCAGATGGCTTTTGTGACCATGAGAAAAAACGAATGATTTAAAGGAGCAAAACCTTCTGCTCAGGATAGAACTATGTACAGGAAGCTGAATATATACATAAGAATTATGCATATCTTGTCTCTTGAATGTGTCTCTGTCAGTTCACACATTTTAATGAATCAGCACACAGACTAGTTCCAGACTATGAAACCACAACAGTCGTACCACTGTAGCTGCTGCCTCCGCCTTCAGAAATCTTCTCAAGGTTGGTGAGACACTCATCCATTCCAGCTCTATAAGTCTCCATGCCTACCAAATAGATGCAACTCTTTAGGTGTATGCTTGTTTCTCTAATTGGAGGTTCAGGTGGCATTGGATGCAATGCTTTAAGGGAAAGGAAAGTCTCCATACCTGTTAGTTGCTTAGCAAGATCAAGTCCCATCCTCATCCATTTTGTTGCAACATCCAACTGCCCTAAGCGGACTGCCACTCCAGACCTATTCCATGCGGTCATTGCCAGCCATTTTCCTTCTTCTTTTGGATACTCGCTGTTCTTTAGCCCCACGACTATCCTGTAAGCCTGCCGATATACTTCATAGGCACTACTGTGAATGCCATTCGCTTCCTTCTCCCCAGGGAAAGCGGTCAGCCCAACCAATTTCCGGAGAATGAGGCTCACCATTTGATAGTCTGGTGAGGGAGATGCCAGGACTTCACTGAGGCAGGTGTTCAGGACATAATTGGCAACCTCTGGATTGGGTCGTGGGCCCTGTGAAGCGACAAGGCCAAGGTGGAGGAGGTTCTGTGGGTCGCAAATTTTTGAAGAAGAAACAAAGCTCTTTATCAATTGGAGCTGTTTCGAATGTGGGTCTTCACTTAGCCTCCCAAGAATCTGGTACTTGTTGAAGGTGTGGAGGAAGAATAAGCCCGGCTCTATTAGAGGCTGACTACCTATCACATCTGCTGTAGTAGTCGCGATTGATGGCGAAGCAAGAATCTGCATTAGATCAGGATTATTTATTCAATTCCATCGCAACCAGAGTGGCGACAAAATAGCAATGAAACTAGGTTTCACCTTGCTGGCTTTGTTAAGCATTTCCATGGCCTTCTTCATGTCAGCATCTGGCAAAGCAGATGCTCTATGTTCCTCATTGCTGATCATGGCAGCAACAGTTATTATCAGTGACTTACAGACCATGGCACTGTTCTCAGGTGTTTCTTCATTGATTGCGCCGTAGAACTCTGCTGCCATCTCAAAAAAATCCACACTGGAATCATACTTCTTATTATTTGCAGCCTTCAGCCCCATGTTCCACGAATGTGCCGCGAACCAGTTAAGTTCACGGTTACCAACTTCCCCCATTCCAAAGAAATTCTCTACTCCAAGCTCGGACAATCGGGTCCGAGCACGTCTAGTGTATTTAAGTATCTCAAGGTCATCGGTTTCATGACTCTTCAGGAGGAGTGCGATGATGTTGCGGAGAACCGCAACTTCGGGCATTGGCATTGTTTTCCCTGGAGAATAAAGGCTGAGAAGAGTGGAAAGGGATGCAATGGCAACAGGAATGGATTTGCAGGCCATGGCCTCATGGGTTGAAAGGGTGAGGTATTCTGAATTGAAGTCTATGCATTTAATGATTGCCTCTAACTGATCAATTGCTTCCTTTTCAGCCCCTTTCTGTAGATAAACCTTGAACTGCAGTTGCCTCAGGCATTGGGCTATGTTAGACCTTAACAACAAGAACAATAGAAACAGAAAATACCATCGAATTTTAACTATATCAACAATACAAATAGAAGAAAACGACATGGTTTATCTATAGAAAGGGGCTGAATCAAATGAACATAAAATTTTTTGAGCAAATGTACTGAATTAGTCAAATGAATTATTAAAAAAAAAAGGTGATTTTGGACAGAAGAAAATCGAAATAAACTGAATTAATCACCTCTGTGAGACCAATGAATTAGTCATGAGATTATGCAGAACTTAGGATTTGGCATTGAAAAGTGAATCGTATCAGATGAATTGAAATAGTAGAGTTAAAAAAAACCTAAAGTAGACAAATGAATAAAAGCTAAGAGTCGCCATGCATTAATCAGAGAAGCATGATTGCAGAACGATGAAAAATAGAGATTTTGGAACTGTTAAGTAAAATAGTGTAGCTCTTCTTACCTTAAGAAACGCACAGTTGATGGTGGGCTGAAGCTGCAAGAGGAAGCTTTAATGATTAGAAGCACAACATGGCTTTTCCCATCAGTCTTTTCAGTAGAAACGCAGACCAGACTGCAGTAGACTCTTGTTTTATATGTGAAGATTCATACCTTCTCAGCTTCATTGATGAACTCCTGCGCTCGGTCAAGCTGGGAGAGGCCAAGATGACAGAGACAGAGAACTCTGTAACAATTCGCTCTCCGGGGCCTGTTTTCCTCATCGTGTTTTAGATAAAGCATTGACTTCTCGAACAATTCTGCTGCGATCTCATAGTCTTTTGAGCGGAAATGCTCAGCTGCACTGCATCAGAAACACAAAAATCTTAGTATTTCAACAGCAGCAGCAAGAAAAAGAAATTGAAGAATATAACTTACTAGTTCCAGAGAATTGTATGCATTACACCACGCTCCTTCGCAGCATCTGCTCCAGCGAAAACACCTACAACCCTCTCATCACAAACCAACTCCGCCACCACCCTGGCCCTGCCACCACCACCACCCTCGACCACTCTCTGAACAACCCTTAAGGCCGCCGCGGCTCCCAACCTGCACCTCCCGACCAAACCCATCAGAACCCCCTTCGCAGCCTCGACCCCGGCGGCCCCAAGAAACACCTCGGCCGCAGACACACAAACATTCTCTGGCACGCCCCTGTTCATTAACATCCTCCTCAGCTCCTTCTCCGCCTCCGCCACCCTCCCCATCCCCACCCACGCCCTCATCGCCACAAACCCGACACTCGGGTGCTCCTCCTCCTCCTCACCTCCCTCTCTCAAAACCCTAACGCACCGCAACACCCCATCGAAATCCGCCGCCTGCAACCTCTCCGCTGCCAGAAACCTCAAGACTCTCCCTTTCAACCTCTCCAACCCCAAACTTCCCTCTTCCCACGCACCTCCCCCAACCCGAACCCCCTTCTCGCACAGATCCAAAGCTTCGTCCAGCATCTTCCCCGCGGAACCAGAACCACCACCACCGTCGCCGCATTTCGCCAGCTCGACCTTCCCGAACTGCAAGTACGCCTCTGCCAGGGCCTTATACGCCGGCGCCGCCCCGAACAGCAGGCTCCTCGCCCGATTCAGCAGCGCGACCGCCAGACTCCGGTCCTCCAGCTCCCACGCAGTCCTTGCCCTCGCGATGTTAATCCCCAACAACAACCCCCTCCCGTCCACATCCAACACCCTCTCCATCGGCACCGCCGCGACCAAATCCGTCGCTTTCTCGAAGCACTTTGCGGCAAGTTCGAACTTCCTCAGGTCGTGCCAGGTCACGCCGGTCTTGTAGAAGAAAGACGCCGTCTTGAACTCGGGGGACGGGATCTTCGGAGGGTACCCAGCCAGCGCGAGGAGATCGGCGGCGGCCTGACGGAGGGCGGCGTGGGGCTCGGCGAGGGGGGAGGTAAGGAGGGAACTGCCAAGGGAGTTGTGGAGGTCGACGCAGGAGTTCCATAGGCGGAAGCTGAGCTTCCAGAGGAGGAGGCTGGAGTGCTCGGGGAAGGGGGCGAGAGAGGCGAGGCGGGAGATGGAGTGGTGGAGGGAGGCGGAGAGGGAGGTGAAGGCGTGGGGAGATGGGTTTGGGGTTAGGGTTAGGGTTTCGGATTGGTGGATTAGGACTTCAAGGTGGGAGAGGAAGGAGGAGGTGGAGGTGGTGGTGGGGTGGTCGGGGTTCACCTCGGAAATCTTCATTTGGGGGAGTTTGAATTAGGATTGGGAGGGAAACAGAGGTGAGGTATTTATACTTTTATAGCCCCGGGACTAGTCGAGGATGGGAATTGACCAATTGGATTTGGGAGGTCATTTTGGAGTTCTGACTTCCGCGTGTTGTGTACAATATGAGCCACCTGAGGGTGTATACAGTCAAGTTGTATACACCTTATTTTTTAACGTTTAATTTATACAAAAATATTTGAACTGTATATATTATATTTATGTAGTATAAAACATATGTCATTAAATTTTCAATTACAATATGAGTTTCATAACCTTTTCGGTCTCAAACTTTATGAAATTCCAATAATTTTCAGCCATTGAATTTTTATACAATAGTCCATCGTAGACTTAACTCCAAAAATTATGAAATTAAAATATGTTGTAGAATATGAGGTGGATTAAATTTTGAAATGGTTCATTTTTTATAATATAAAATAAAGTATAAAAAAGTACATGTATATAACCAACTTAGTTGTATACTTGCATACAACCTCATTTTATTGTTACAAGATTCACTAATAAAAACAACTAACAAAAGAGCTACAATTGTAATTATTAGTAGGTAGTTAACTTTATAAGACAACACCATAGATACCTTAAAATTTCCCCTGAAAAAAAGTACTTAGAGAGCTACCCAAAACCAAGCTTTATTTCTAACTTTTTTTTGCATTTACATCCTTGACTAAACTGCATTTGAATTTGGTGTATTATTTAGAGACAAGCTTAAAGTGTTGTTGTAATAGACCAAAATGAAAAACACCCCACTTGTGTTGTAGGAGAGCATGTAATAGACATGGTTGTATGTACTCTATTTTGAAGAAAGTACAACTATACTACTCAAAATCTTACATATTACCTAAATACCATCTAAATTCAAAAAAATAGCATCTATATCATTGATGCCCACTTTTAAATACATATATGCCATTACAATGATCAAATACTTGGTTAGAAACTAACAAACAAAAGTTAAAGTCTAACCTAAGGATCTAAAATGACTAACCTACCTTTAAAAAAAATAAATCTTCCTTTCCTATCCAACTCCTACTATAACTCCTCTCCTTTCTCCATTTCTAGTCCTAGCTTCTGAAATCTAAAACAACTATCACCTAATCCATCTCAGCAACATCGATCACCATATCAAAACTTGTCACGACTCCATCCTTTAGGTCCTCACTACCCACGTTGCATTTGCCCTTGACGTTGACGAGGTTGAGGTTGAATTCCTTTGTGTTGCCCCCACCTACGTCATACCCACCCTCGATGTTTCTGAGGACGACGTCAACTAACTCCACCATTATGCCGTTGTCCATGCCTTATCCACCCTTGATGTCATTAAGGACTAGGTTGACTTCCTCCATGCTACTATCACCCTTGTCATATCTACCCCTCAGCACTATCGAGGAGGAAGTTGATTCCCTCTAGGGGTGTACATGGATCTGGATTGACCTGAAAATCGAACCAATCCGAACTGCGTAGGTTGGATTGTGTTGGGTTTTTTTAATCATAGATTGGATATGGGTTACAAAATCTTAAACCCGAACTTTGTGGGTTGAGTATAGGTTTCAGGCTTGAGTTACCCAACCCGACTCGAACCTGAAGGTATATATATATATAATAGTAATTATTTATATTTATAAATACATAATATATATTTAATTTTTAATTTATAAAAGTATAAAACATTAATCATAGTTTCTTTTTTCACTTCTCATGCTTGGTACTTGTATATATTTCATAGACAATATTAGTAGAACTACTTCTATTTGTTAAGCAACTATAATTTTATTAGTTATTTTTGGATCAATAAACCATGAATTATCCTCTAATTTTTGCAGTCTTCTGGTCCTTTAGTTAAGTTAACACCATTCTCTTGTATTCTTGGAGAAAATTATTATTAGATAACTAAGCAACACTAATGTATCGCATGTCAATTTTTCTGACTTTTAATAATGAATGAGTTTATTATCATTTTTTTTTGTAATTAATAATAGATGAGCTTATATGTTTTTTTGTATAAAATTCAAGTGCTATAAAACCCGAGAATCGACCCGACCCAACCCAAAGTTTGTGGGTTGGATTGGATTGGATCTGGAATGAGTATGGATTGAGTATGGGTTCAAAATTATCCAACCCGAATAATATAGATTAGGTCGTGGGTTCACTCCTAACCCAATCCAACTCGACCCATATACACCCCTAATTCCCTCCATGCCCCATCTCCCCTTCCCACATTGCATTGGCCCTCAGTGTTGTTGAGGATGAGATCGACTCTCACCATGTCATTGTCGAGCAAGTTGCATTCACCCTTAATACTGTCATGGACAAGGCCAACTCCCTTCGCGTCATCGTCGCCCATATTAAATGAGCATTCATGGGGTCGAGCTTGATGCCACCTATTGTAGAATATAACTTCATGTTCAAAACTTAACGAAATTCCTACATATTTTGTTAGTCAAGGATGCCATCAATGGTGGTACTTGTAAAATTCCTCCAGTCCAACATCATGTTGGGACCAACCATATTGATATTGGAGCTGGTGGGGGAGTTGGGGCATGAGAATGAGAGAGTCATTTGCATTCGAAATTTAATGACATTAAGGTATGTTCTGTTTATTTTAACCTAGATACTAATGTATTTAAATTAGATGGCATATATGTATTTAAAAATAGGGATTGATGGTATAGATAATATTTTTTAAATTTAAGTGATTCGCGTAATACGTGAGATTATGGTTAGTATGGTTGTATTTTCTACCTCTATTTGTCTATTTTCTAATTGGTTTAAAAAAAAAAAATCTTATGGATTACATTATCATGTTGTATGGAATATGTAGTTAAAATTTCATTATAATTTGTCAACCCTATCTCCTCCATTTAATGATCCTGATGTGTAGTAAATTTTAGCCATTAAGATAGATGACTTCATCGATGCAAAAGAATATATTCCAAAAATCATGCATGAGTTCAATCTTTCAGGTTGGAGAATGGGTATAATTTATTCCGCTGTTGAAAGAGTTAATGCAAAACTTGGGTTTTGAGACGAAGGGTATTTATAGCAGGGCTACCTTGTGGTGATTGGGACCAGGTGACTTGAGCTAGGGGGTTGAACTAGGTCAGGATTTGGGGGCATGTCCATCTAATTGGACTGATATACCCATGTCAATATCCACAACGTATATCATCCGCAAATCATTTTTAAACCTAACAATATGAGTTGAATATTTACTACCACCTACCCCATCATGCTCCTACCACCTACCACAATATCAACTCCCACTTGACCAATTAATTTCTAAGAACGACACGAATACGACACGATATAATCGTAATTGGGTTTGTCTTTGTCATGTCTTGTATACTTATCGTGTCTATCTGGTAGACACGATTATTAAACGGGTCGTTTTCGTGTATAAGGTAAAAAACCTGATAAGTACACGATAAATACACATTACCTAATTATGTATATAGATTATAACTTTCATTATTTTGAATAATGGATGTTTCTGATATGTTGTTGATTTATGATATTAACATATGGAACTTGTGAAATATTGTTGAATAATTGGTTTCATGATTTATTGATTTGTCTTTGATTTTTCTACGTATGCAAAACATGTAAATGTTAAACGTGTACTAAACGTGTAATCTTGTATTAAACGTGTAACCATGTAATAAACATGTACTCGTGTCATTCAGATTGTTATCGTGTCAAAACGACACGATTCACTTAAACGTGTACTTAATGTGTCATATCGTGTGTACACGTTAACAGACAATTCGTGTTTGGGTTTAGTATTAGGTATACGATAATTAAATAGGTCGTGTTTAAGTTTAACATATACGTATAATATACACATTTATACACGACACGATACGTACACGACACAATCCATCTGACAATTCTAACTCCCACTACCCAAGCTCATAACCATTCCCCTGCAAAAATGCACCTCATAAAAAGGATACATCACCCTTGCCATGTTTATTTTCATGTCCATGTCATTCCTTTTTTGTCCTACTTATATATACAGAAACAGAGAGAACGTATCATGTGCACATTGAGCTCATTCAGGTTAAAATGAGCTCAATATCGATTAGAGTTCAATTTTTAACTTTAACTCAAAATCCAAATCATAGGCCTTGATTTACGTTATTTAAAATAGCTACTTACAAAATTTCATATAATTTGAACACTTCTAGCATACTAATATGTGCATTTACAAATTCGATGGATGATAATTCAAGGTTAGTTATGACACCGAAGAAAATTCCGTAACATGGAAATAACAATTCTGTAACACATAAATTAAAAAAATTAGTGTTTTTTAACACTGAACAAAAATCAATCTAAGGTAATATTTGAAAATACTTTCTTATACCAACTTATTACGTTAATTATTTATTGTTTAATAAACGTTTCCAAACGATGTTTGATACCTAAGCTTTTTAGAAAAGCTGCTTATAGCTTTTTAGTGTATTAGAAGTTGTTGGACAGCTTTTTAAAAAACTAATGAGTGTTAACTATTTAAAAAGTCATAAATATTAGTTTCTTCATTTTCTATTGATATCTTCAAAAGTTGATTTTAATTGCAATATGAACTTAACAAAATTGCAACATGGATTTCCTCCCTCCCTTAGATTTCGAGAATGGAGGCAACGAACTTTTATGATGATGGTGGATTCCAACGACTATAGTGAACTCTAGTGTTGTCGAAATCCACTACCGTTGGACGACAACAATAGTGACAGTGGCTGCGAACTTTGGCGGACGTAGTAGATTCCAATAATAGTAGATTCCTACAATGGAGGGGGTGTTGATAACGACAACGGTTGTTTGAGGATAATATAGTTTTTGATTAACTCATAAGTACCTACTAACTATGCAAGCTAAATATGCTTTTCTTTTCATCCACAAAAGTTTCAAACAGTATAGTGTAACAAAAAGTTAGGCTTTCCTAATAAGCTACGTAGAAAAAATACGTTTCCAGTTGCAATCTTAGTTCATTTAAGCAAAATGAGTTATGAGTGCATTTGATCCTTATCATAAATTAATTTATGTGAATGACATTATCCTATTACTTGTGTAAAATAGTAGAAGCCTCATCGTTTTTTCCCACATTTGGGTATCAAAAAAGTTAAGATTAAAATATGAGTTCAAAGTAAGTGCAATTGAGTTCAAATACACATGTAATGTAGGTAAAAATCACACTTCTAGTCCTTGACATCATTGTTTGCTCCTTAATCAAGGAACAATGGTGGTTTGGGTTTTCCAATCATGAGAAAAGGACATGGTGGGAGAGAGAAGGGAAACATTGGGAAAGGGTTAAGTTTGTGCGGAGAGGTTAATCTTTTCCTATACTTGGGTTGGATTTGTAATCTAGTTTTCTACGCAACATATGACAACAATGGCAAACGTGTGTAAAAAAGTAAGGAGCAATGATATACTAGAACTTTCAAAATTTACGATGGTAAATTTGTAATTTTGTTTAGTTTGGATGATATACCTAGAACTCTCCCATCCTTGGGTAGGTGTCTTATTAAAAGGAAAGAACACACCACACACAACAAATGTTCTAGAACAATATTACATTTAAGACTTACTATAATCTAGAAGAATTTGATATTCTCATTCCATTGATTTCCAATGTGTGTAGGGATGCAAATGGATATTTACAATATATCTGTAAAAAATCCGTGTCCATATCCATTTATACAGATATCTGTATCCACCTAGGAGTGAATATGGATATGATTTTTTGAATTTAAGTGAATACTAATACAAATAACTTACAGATATCCAAATGATATATAGAGTTAATGTCTAGAGAGGCTCGTCCTTACTTTAGATGGTGAGACCCTTGATCCTATCCATCCATCATGTATACCATCCTCACATCACAACCCTCTATGTAATGTAATGGGAAAACACAAAATCTCACTAATTAGAGTGTCGTTTATGATAACTACAATAATAATACATAGAGTCCATTAATTTTCAAAATCAATGAGTAGTTCTGACATTCATTTCCATTTCTAAAAAAATGTCCAAAGCTTCCATCTACGGCATATCACTATAGTCACCCACGACGACTTCGGTCTTCAACCTACACGTCTATCTTCAACCAGCAACTCAAGAGTCTATCAGATGCCTCCGCCTTCCATTGAGGACTCTCCTACCCTCAGCGACTCCTTCTTCCTATCACATAGTCAAAGCAGAATAGGATAATAGCAAAAGATGTGATTTGAAGGGTTTTAAGATGCATTTAAAAGATACATGAGGGTAATGGATCACTATTACCAACGTCGACATTCATCACTGGGGTAAGAAACATGATTTCCAACCTAAGAAAAAATCCACAACAAAAAGTTCTATTTTAGTTTTCATTTTTTATTGTATATTTGATTTCCCTTTACATAGTTTTAGGGGATTTGTATCATGATGACAGTAAATCATTTTGGTATCACAAAGATAGTAGTATTGGTTAACTATTTGGGGCTTTTTTTAGAACTATAAGAATATTTTAGGATTTTTATAGAAGCACATTATTAATTTAGTTACAAATTGATTTTCTCTAAAAATTTATTATTAACAATGATTTTTTTGTAATTGATTTTAAGTGAATTATAAAGCCAAAATAACAACTTCAATGTGTTTGGTTTCGTCATTACTTTTACATAACAAAATTTCATATTATAGAAACTAAAAAATTTGCTTCGTCAGTCTAGAAAAAAATAATTAATGATTCCTGTAGACACCCCGATTTTGAAGTCACTTGGCAGCAGGCTACTCCGGTTGATGCTCTGGTTGCAACCACCAAAATCCTAGCCCACTTAGGCCCGCAAGAGCCCACACAAGCCCATTAGGCCCGCGCAAGCCCATTAAGCCCAATTAGACCCACATTGGCCCACTCTGACCCAATTAGACTTAAAACTAAACAAATTAAATTA
>JAMKQA010010069.1:0-23795 GCA_024699735.1 Posidonia australis | reverse complement strand
TACTAGGAAGGCACACTTCGTTTTTTACTGTTTTATGTGTTTTAACTTGCATTTGCATTTGCATATAGAGCGATGATGATAAATCACTCAGAATGATATAACTTTGATTATGCTTATGCAATATCTTTGCATTATACACTTGACCCGAGATAAAAGAGTGTTATTTCTGAGCATAGGACACACCCCGCACATCATGCACCTATTAGCATAAGGCACTAAACATGGCATGGCATATCGCCCTCGGGCATATAGCAAGAGGCTGAAAAGCCAACATTTCATTAGAGATATCATAGAAGACCGATTTTATCGGGCTTACGAGGGTGCCTAACACCTTCCTCGTACGTAACAGGGATCCTTACCCACATTTCTGGTTTTCATAGACCTTTTTTTTTCTTTTTTTTGCATGATTTTCATGTTTATGGTTTTCATTGTCTTCCATAATAGACTAGGTGGCGACTCCTGCATTTTTGCATTTTTGTTTTATTTTTCGACGTGATTTTGCCGACCGTTTCGCATTATTTTGCGATCCTCCTCGCCGACATGGTTACAATAACATCTCCGTGGTGTGTGAATATCCTGACGTTTTCCTTGATGATTTGCTTGGTATGCCACTTTACAAGGAAGTGGAGTTCTCGATCGACCTGATCCCTGGTTCTAGTGCTGTGTTGAAACCTCCTTATCGCATGGTGCTAGTGGAATTGCAAGAGCTCAAGACTCAGTTGCAGGAGTTGCTGGACAAGGGGTTTATTAGGTTGTGTGTATCTCTGTGGGGAGCGCTTGTCTTGTTCGTCCATAAGAAGGATGGTTCACTCCAGCTATGTATACATTATCGGATGTTGAACCAAATCACGGTGAAGAACAAGTATCCCTTGCCTCGCATTGATGACCTGTTCGACCAGTTGCAGTCTGCATCTTTGTTCTCGAAGATTGATATGAGATCAGGGTATCACTAGTTAAGCATACAAGACTCAGATATTCAGAAGACTGCTTTCCAGATGCGGTACAGGCATTATGAGTTCACAGTCATGCCTTTCGGCTTGACCAATGCACCAGCTACGTTTATGGATCTGATGAATAGGATCTTCCACCCTTTTCTGGACCAGTTTGTTGTTGTTTTTGTTGATGACATACTGGTCTACTCCCTTGATGTGGAGAGTCACGCCTTGCACTTGAGGGCGGTTTTTAATACTTTGAGGCATCATTAGCTGTATGCCAAATTATCCAAGTGTGAGTTCTGACTGAGCGAAGTTATGTTCCTTGGCCATTTGATTTCTGGAGAAGGCATCAGAGTGGATCCTGCCAAGGTTGAGGCGATGAGTAGTTGGGAGCGACCTAGGACTGTGGTGGAGATAAGGAGTTTCTTAGGTTTGGTGGGCTATTATAGGAGGTTTATCAAGGATTTCTCCTCCATTGCCACACCTCTGACAGAGTTGACCACGAAAGGAGTTTCGTTTTGTTGGGACCGAAATTGAGAGGTGAGTTTCCAAGAGCTGAAGTCTCGTCTGGTTTCTACCCCTGTGTTGACTCTACCTTTTGGATGTGGTGGCTTCATTGTGTATAGTGACGCTAGTAGTGTTGGGTTGGGGTGTGTTCTGATGCAGCATGGCAATGTTATCGCATATGCTTCGTGCCAACTGAAGGATCATGAAAAGAACTACCCGACTCATGATTTGGAGATGGTTGTCGTAGTGTTCACTCTCAAGCTTTGGCGACACTATCTAAATGGAGAGCAGTTTGAGGTCTTCACCGATCATCAGAGCTTTAAGTATATCTTCACGCAGAGGGACCTTAACCTGAGGCAGCGCTGTTGGATAGAATATTTGAAAGACTATGATTTCAGCCTATCCTACCACCCTAGGAAGGCCAACGTGGTCATCGATGCTTTGAGCTGGCGTATGCACGTGTTGGCGAGCCTAATGGTCAAGGAGTGGACCATGCAGGAGGATCTCGTGTGCTGTAGACCGAAGCGGCAAGCTCGGGGGACGGTTGGTGCCTAGGTGGCCAACCTGTCTGTCTACCCCTAGCTTATAGAGTTTATTGTCGCCTACAAGCATCTGGATCCGTTTGTTCAAGCTATGATTGAGAAGCTGGAGGATGATGGAGAGTCTCATTTCTCTATTGGGGCATATGGGAAGCTAAGATATGATATGTGCATGTATGTGCCTCAGCATGAGGAGTCTAGGCAAAGCTTTCTCGATGAAGCGCATTGGTCTAAGTACACTATTCATCCTAGATGTACCGAGATCTGAAGCGGAACTTTTGGTAGTCTGGCCTGAAGAGGGATGTTGCTGACCATATGGCGAGGTGTACAACCTACTAGCTGGTCAACGCAGAGCATCAGAGACCTGGAGGGACCTTGCAACCATTGGATACTCCTATGTGGAAGTGGTAGCATATCTCCATAGACTTTGTGACTGGTTTGCCGTGGACTCAAAGGAAGAACGACACCATGTGGGTGATCGTAGACTGCCTAACCAAGTCTGCTTACTTCCTGGCATTCGGGTGAAGTTCCCGATGCACTACTTGGTGGAGTTGTATGTGTCTGAGGTGGTGAGGCTGCATGGTTTTCAGTGTCCATCGTGTCGGATAGAGACACGAGGTTCACCTTAAGGTTCTGGAGAACTCTGCAGGAGGCCTTTGGCACCATACTCAACTATAGTACAGCATTTCATCCTCAGTCAGATGGTCAGACGTTAGAGGATATGCTCAAAGCATGTGCCTTAGACTTTCAAGGTAGTTGGGAGGACCATCTTCCATTGATTGGGTTTTCCTACAATAATAGTTATCACTCGAGCATTGGGATGGCGTCGTACAAAGCTTTGTATAGTAGGCGATGCAAATCGCTGATTTGCTAGAGTGAGGTGGGCAAGCGTCAATTGATTGGTCCTGAGCTTGTGCAGCTGTATGCGGACAAGGTGGATTTGATCCGTAGCAGGCTGTTGGCTGCACAGAGTCGGTAGAAGAGTTATGCCTACAGGATTCATGAAGGTATCGCCAACCATGGGTGTCATGAGGTTCAGGAAGCATGGGAAGCTGAGTCCTCGCTATATTTGCTTATACCAGATTACCCAGAGAATCAGTGAGGTTACTTATCAGTTGGATCTACCACCAGAGATGTTGTCTATCCATGAAGTGTTCCATGTCTCCATGCTGAGGAAGTGTCTAGCCGACACATCTCATGTGACCCTAGTTCAACCAAAGGGGCTCCAGGAAGATTTATCCTTTGTGGGGGATGTCGTCCAGATTGCCAATCGCATGAAGCAGGTGTTGCGAAACAAGGTGATTCTGCTAATCTTGGTGCGATGGCAGCATCATGGAGCCGAGAAGGCCACGTGGGAACATAAGGAAGCCATCCTAGCCCAATATCTGTATCTTTTCGCCTACAAGTGATTTCGGGGGTGAAATCTTCTTTCAAGGTTATTAGGATGTAACACCCTTAAATTCATTTTGTAATTATTTACATATTTAATAAATTTAGTTTGGGGAGATGTTACTATTCCAAGGCCCATTGATGTGAATTTGTGGTTTGGGTTTGGGCCTCATAAGCTAACTTCTGGTAGTATGTTCCTGTGTGTGGTTGGCACTATGCATTGTGGCACTGTGCTTGTTGGCTCGGTGTGAGTCCATGTGGGACCAACGTTGTCGGCTGGTTGTTGTGGTTGGTGGTTGGGCAGTGTGGCTAGTGGGTGGCCAGAGACGTGCAGGTGCGCACATGCATGGGTTGACGAGCAAGTGTGCATTGGCTTCCTCCCTCGCATATAAATGCATGCACGGGGAGTGTCTTCTCTGACACACCTTTCTCTCTTCTCCTCCCCGCCATCCTCCCCTCCCTTGTTTCCCATGGCGGCCGAGCAGTGCAAAAGCACCAGAGCCCAGCCAAGTCTCCTTCTCCCTTCCTTTCCTTTCCCTCCCTCCACTCCTCCTTCTTCACTCCTCCTCCCCATTGTTGTTGGTGGGTGTAGGTGAGGGAAACAGAGAGAGACCAAGAGTGGGAAAACGAGAGGCAAGCAGCATGGAGCCTTTGCCTCTCGTTTTCCCACTCATGGTCTCTCTCTGTTTCCCTCACCTACACCCACCAACAACAATGGGGATGCATCTAATCTAGGCTAAATTTAATGTTTCTGAATTTTTGGGAATTTATTGTGGAATTTATTGGTATTTAAGGTGGTTGTTGAGATTTATGTCCTTTTGACCCCTTTGTGCTTGTGAATTTATATCTTGCTACATGATGAATGGATTTCGATTTTGTTTATTTGGATTTGCAGTAGACTCAAAGTCCTACCAAATATGTTTTATTCAAGATTTTTAGTGGTTGTTTGGTGGGTCCGCCTGTGGTTCCCACTTCAAGTGATTTTTGGGTGCCCTGCTATTGGTTTTCTGAATTCTGACAGAAAACTAGGGGTGTGAGCCGATTGTGTGGGCCACATACGTGGGTTCAGTAGCGGCTCTACCCCCTGGTCCGAGTTCTATTAGCGTTCAAACGAAACTACCTGGGGCGTAGGCAAAACGTGCAGTCCACATGCGCGGATTTGACAGGGATTTTGGGGGTTTTGCCAAGATTTTTGGAAAATGTATTTTGAATGCAGTGGTTTCCTAGATTGTTTGTTTTGCCCAATTGGGTTGCGGTTGTGGGCCATCAATGGTGGTCATGTGGGACAACTGATGTGCCATTTTGTCGAGGTTTTGAAACAGTTTTCAAAATATATAAAAAATGGTTTTGGAAATGGTTTCAAAGAGATGGTTGGCCCATTTTGGAAATTGGTTTTCCTAGTTTTTTGTGTGCAGGCTGAGACACTATGGGACCGTGTTGTAGGGACCAGGGAATGTGACAACATTCTCAAGTAATCAGGTGCGTCTCCTTGGTTAAGGTTGGAGGCTGAGTGACCGAGGCGAGTGTTCGTCGAGTCTTGAAGGTAAGATACTCCCTGACTATCGTCCATGGGGCTGAGGTTAAGGTCTGTGGGTTAAGGTGTCTTGTGGTATGACGGGGAGGTATGATACTCCTACTGTCGCTGTGAGCACTAAGGCTCAGGTGTTGTCAAGTGTGGAGGTATGACACTCCCTCCTGAGCACCATGTGGTGGACATTGTGAGGAGGCGTACCCTGTGGTGGCCAGTGCGGGTGGGACACATGCCTCGTAGCTAGTAGCATTTTGAGAGTCAGGACTGCCTTCCCTAAGAGGGGTTGGATTTATGAGGGTTCTCTAGGTGGGAGAATTACAGGACGGTGTTTGCTCCTGCACAAGGTGACAGCATCGTGGCAATGTAGTGCACCGTAGTGGCTACTTGTCATTAGAGTTGGTTGCCTTGCACTAGGCTTTCTGACTCACTATGTGTGGTTTCAGCCATTGAGGGCATTGCTTGTGGTTTTGGGCTAGTAGAGCCCCGTTAGCTATTTTGGCTTGTGTGGGCTGCATTTGTTGTGGTTTTGGGCTTGGTTGGTCGATTTCAGTGGTTTTGAAGAAAATGATTGCGAAATGATTTTAAGGAAAAATTAATATAGTTTTGTTTTCCGCTATTTTCGTATGATGCATGCTGGGTGACTTTTGTCACTTGCATTTTCTTTGTGCTTTTGGGTTGCAGATGCAGGCATGTAGACAGGTTTTAGCATAGTGCACATAGTCCAGAATCTCGTAGCCGCACACATAGGTTCTTGGTAGTCGATATTACTATTTAGCTTCTAATTTCTTGTAATTTAATTTGTTTTAAATTATTATGAAAATTGGAGGCATTATAGGGGCACAAAATCTCCACCCAAAGGATCCAAGACAGTGTCTTCTAGAGTCACAAAGCCTCCTTAGCACCTTTGGAGACACACAAACCACAAGATTGACCACATACAGTCAATTTCCACCGGCATCCACTACACTATTTTGGTGTACAATCTAGTCAGACCCACTCCAAGCATCAAACCAAAAGCTCAGTGTGATCATGTAGGAACTGACTCTTTGTATGTGTAGACACACAAAGATCAATAAGGTTACGGCAGAGATGGTGAATTCGAGGAAGGATACTCGACTCAAAAACACCAAAGAAAGAAAAAGAAAGATAAGGACTAAATGGAGTCGTCACTTTATCTTCTAAAAAACCAGAAAAATGAGGAAAATCAGATGTATAAAAATGTGAAAAAACATTATAAATGAATGTGTGCATGTTCCATACCTAATGAATGATTGATGGATGCACGATGCATGGGAAGCTAGAGTGTATGCAGGGGAATGTACTTGGACGCTGGGTGTTGGCAAGGTCACGCGGACGACTCCACCTGTCTACCTTATCAGAAATTGAGTTTTGTCAATGAGCTCAATTGTGGATTCCAACCAAAGGCTCCGGCGATGCAATCCATGGCTTCTAGAGGTACAAAAGGATGAGGAGGAATGCATAAATACAAGATGGATGTAAGTGGATGACATGAGGACCTTCCACCGTCTTCCCTCCAATCCTCTGACGTCCATGAGCTCGGTCGACCATATAGGCGACAGGGAGCATCAAATGAGTGTTGAGGAACGCTAATAAAAGAGGGAGGAAGGTGGAGCAAAGCAAAGATGGGAGGCAAGTAAGCACAAAGGTCATTGGCCATTTTCAAGCTCACTGGAACCCATCACTGGTGGTAAGTGTATGAAATGCACTGTATGGTTGTGGCATGAAAATGCAGACAAAATATGCATAAAATGATGCGATGATGCATATGGATGCAAAACACTACTAGATTGCAAAAGCACATGCTAAGCTTCGCTGGGATATGCGCAACTCTACACGATGCTAATGCGAATGTGTGATGATGCGAGTGTAATGATGCAAGTGTAATGCAGGTGATGATCACGATGCTGGGAGTGCAATGCCAAGGATACCGCATCGAGCGAGAGTACTATAGAGGATACACTAGTACTCTGTGTTGTAAGAGGTATGTTGTGTGTGTGATACCAATGAGATGATGATGCATGGTATGCATGAGGTGTTGGGTATGCTATACGGAATACCCATGCCAAGCAAGTAGTGCGGCAGACTATACACTAGCACTCTGTGCTACAGGAGTTATACTATGCATGCGATACCAACAGGATGATTATGTAGGTGTGACCATGCTGGTGGAACCCTGCACGGCTCTTCTAAGTGCGTGAAAGCACACGAGGAGTCCCGATACAGTCACAACGAAGATGGTGAACCTGGAGAAGAAGACTAGGCTCGAAAACACCAAGAAAAGATAAGAAAAGGATAAGGAAAGGAGTTGCCACCCATTCTTTTAATGGAAAGACGAGGAAAACCAAACACAAAGGAAAAAATCCAAAAGCAACCAAGGTGAAGAAAACATATGCATGCTCCATGCCTAATGGATGTAGTGTACAAATCAATGCGGGCCAGAGAAAGGGTAAGGATTCTTGTTACGCATGGGGAAGGGGTTAGGCACCCCCATGCGACCGAAGAATTCAGTCTTTATAGGTTTCCTACTTGCTAATGGTCTATTGTATGTATACTTGTCTACTCTGAATGCACATGCCTAAGATGACTGCGAAAACATGCCAAATCAAAGAAAAGAAATGAACAAAAGAAAAAATGATAATCCGAGGGACAAGGTAGACATTGCAAATGCCACTTTACTGTACGCCCGTGGGTAATGAGGAAAATCATGAAAATCGAGAATATTCGAAAAGCATCATGCAAAACAGCAGAAACTTAAGATATCCGACAAATTCAAAAGAGAGAAAATAATCCTTATTCGGGTCAATGTCAGCATTGTTAAGCCTGTTAATGTACGCCCTCGGGCGATGGAAAACCAAATCAAATCAAAATCATGAAAGTCGGAAGAAATCTAAGAAACAATGTGAAAATCAAGTTTGAAATAAGTTAGAAATGCGTGCAAGATGCAAAGAGGAAAGCACGAGAAAATATGCATGAAAAAGAGCAACAACATGTACAAAATGCATGTGTGAGTGAAAAAGGTAAATTCCAAGGGCTTTTGTGTAAAATTTACATGTTTTGAATGAAAACTGAAATTCTAGGGCTAAATCACCAAAAATACATAGGAAAACACATTTTGTGTAATTTTGAAGAAATCTAGGGTCAAATGTGCAAATTTGTGTATTTTTGGTCAAATTCAAGATTCCTAGGGTTCAATATGCAATTTTGCCAGTGAAACATGTATTTAAAACAATTCTAAAGTAATTCAGGGTTAAATGTGTAAGAAAATGGTCTTAAGTTTGAAAACAAGAAGTTCAGGGATTATTTTGTAATTTTACCCTAGAAAATTTACTTTCAGTGTGAAACTAATGAAGTTCAGGGTTTAACATGCAATTTTGGAACACATTTGTGTAAATATTTGAATATCTAGGGTTTAATTTGCAATTTTGACAGAAAAACGTGCATTCAGAACTATTTTAACAAAGCTCAGGGTTTTTTATGCAAAATACTGGGTTTAAAATGTAAGAAAAGTAAATCAGTGGGTTTATGTCAAAATTTTAAACCTGGAAAACATTAATAAAGACTTATAGGGGTTCCTCTACAATTTTTCACAACAAATATTGTTCAAAGGATTAAAAAAATAGTGCAAGACCTAAATGTAAGAAAAAGGACCTCTGTGCAAGAAAAGAAAAAAGAGCAGAAGTTTTTATTAAAAGAAACTTAAAAAGGACCCGACGGTCACCGACGACCGCATCACACTAGCGACGGCGACTGGAGCGCGATCCTAGGCCCTCCCGAGGCCTAATCTAGCGTCCAATCTACTGATGAGCAAGAGGAGAGGAAGGGAAGAACATCTAACAGTTTGGATCTGGGATTCGATGGTCGGAGTTGGTCCCCCACCTCCCTCGCCGTCGACACGACTCCGGCGACGACACCAAAGAAGAAGAAGACTCTAGGGGCAGTGCCATGGCGTCTTTGAGCTTTTGGAGGTTTGGGGACGTGGAGAGGAGGATTTTCTTTCATCCAGAGGCACGAACGGCGCTGCTCCCTCACCCACTGATCCTGCTCACCGTCATCTCTGTCTTCTCCAACAAGATCAACTGCGGTGGTTGCTCGGGGCTTGAGATGAGGTCTTGGCTACTCCGGAGCATTAGGGGAGTGTTGTGGAAGGTATCCTAGGAGTCAGTGGATCGTAGCAGAGCTTGGAGCACTAGATCACGTTTTCTGCAACCCTTCTTCTCCATCGAGCTGCTCCTGGCGACTTCCACAGTGGTTGAAGCGGCATCCAGAGGGGTGGAGAAGAAAATGAAGGTTCGCCCTGAGAGGATGAAGCAAACCAGGGCACAAATCACTTACTGGATTCGTGCCCCCACCTATGTCACCGGAAAAACGTTCCCGGCGACCAAGTTTCTCCTGATTCCGGCCAAAGGGACCTCCTGGCTTACTGGAATCGCTAGGGGAAGAAGAAGGAAGACCTAGGGAGCTAAAATGAGGAGGAATTAAGTTCTGAGGGGTGCTTACCTGAGCAGGCAGCAGGTTTAGCCGTTGGAGCTCGTCGGAGGCCACCAAAGATGGTTGAAGATGGTTTGAAACTCGAATTCTCCCCCTCCCTGAGCTTCCTCTCTGATCTGAGACCTCTCTGGTTGCTCTGGTTGAGAGAAAATACCTTGGAGACTCTCCTCTCAATTTTCCAAGCTTTTTTTTCTCTCTTCTTTTTCTCCCCCCTTTTTCCCTTACAAATGAGGGGTTGTTTATAGGCTTGCAAATGGCTAGGGTTGTTAAAGCAGTTTGTTATGGTTAGTTAGAGGTTGTTAGAAGTTGTTATAGGTTGTTATGGTGAAGGTGGGAAGTAGTTAGGTTTGTTTAAGTGGTTAGAAGTTGTTATAGGTTTTTATGGTGGAGTGGGAAGTGGTTAGGGTTTGTTTAGGTGGTTAGAAGTTGTTATTGGTTGTTATGGTGGAGTGGGATGTGGTTCGGGTCTGTTTAGGTGGTTAGAAGTTGTTATAGGTTGTTATGGTGGATTGGGAAGTGATTAGGGTTATTTTAGGTGGTTAGAGGTTGTTATAGGTTGTTATGGTGGAGTTGGAAGTGGTTAGGTTGTTAGGGTTTGAAATTAGGGTTTAGGGTTTGACTTAGGGCTTAGGTTTTGATTTAGGTTTTAGGGTTTGATTTAGGGTTTATGGTTTGGATTAGGTTTAAGGTTTGATTTAAGGTTTAGGGCTTGATTAGGGTTTTGGATTGGCTTAGGGTTTTAATTAGGGTTTTGATCTAGGGTTTCGGATTCAGCCATGGATTTTGAATTTGATTTATGTGAGTTAGGGTCTTGAGTTAATTTTAGAGTTTTGAGTTAGTTTTAGAGTTTTGGACCAAGTTTTGGCTAGATCAAGGGTTTAGTGCTAGGGTTTAGGGTTTTAGGCTGGTTTTAGGGTTTGATTTAGGGTTTGGGGTTTTGAATTAGGCTTTGAATTAATTTTGAAGTTTTGAATCAATTCTGGGGTTTTGGATTAAGTTTTGATTTAAGTTTAGGATTTTGAATTTGATTTTGGTTAGTTTTAGGGTTTAAGGTCCCATTGCAAGCATATGGGGTGTCTGCAGATTCCCCTCCTTGAGCGAGGTCGGAAGACGAATGGAATAGAGACTGATGCTCAAGGTTGACAAAGATACCACGTCCCCCCTCTAGCAAGGAAAAAAGGAATAGGAGGAGGACACCACCGCTCAGAGTTGACGAAGACACCCTACCCGAAGCTGCAAGAAAGAGTTATCTACTAGCAACCAGCTACTAGTCGATGAAAGCACCAAAAGTCCTGTCCTGCCTCCAAGAATGCCACAGTCGAAACCAAAATCACAAAAAACAATACTAATGACAAATGCCGACACCAAACACCAGTGTTAATGCTGAGGAGACTGCGACTGCTAATGAATAATGATGAATGCCACAAGTAGATTATGATGTACTACCAAATGATGCATGTAGTGCAGGATGATAGGTTGACGACCAATCATCTCCTAAAGGACATGAATGGTTATCACACCTGTTAAGAAAAAGCACCAGACAAGACTCACGGTGCTTGCCGACCGAAAAGTGACCGGTTACGGGGTCATCCGGGTAGTTCGGGCTACCAGCCTAAAAGGAGGGAAGGAACAAGGCAAGTGGAGAATCCATCGGGCACCACAAGTATTGCCCTGGTAATTCGGGATACCAACCTAAGAGAAAAGGGGCACGACAAGATACTGGACCTACTAACCAACAGGATAGACACCTTAACAGGTGCCCATCAGGCAGCCCAAGGTATCGTTCCATAGAAGGAGGTTGGTGTACTCCATCTGGAGCACAACCAAAGGGGGCACCATCGATACCAAACTCTCTGAGTAAGGACTGAATGGAGCATGGTAGGTTACGGACCTACCGACCAGAAGGAATGTGGTAAGTTTCGGACTTAACAACCAAGAAGGGAAAATGATAAGTTTCGGACTTACCGACAAAAGGGAGAATGGTAGGGTTTGGACTTACCGACCAAGAGGGGAATATGGCAATTTTTGGACTTGCCGACCAGAGGGAGAATGGTAAGTTTCAGACTTATTGACCAAAGGGAGAATGGAAAATTTCAAACTTACCGACCAAAGGAAGAATGGTAAATTTCGGACTTACTGACCAAAGGGAGAATGGAAAGTTTTGGACTTACCGACAAAGAAGGGAAAATGGTATATTTCGGACTTACCGACCAAAGGGAGAATGGTAAGTTTCGGACTTACCGACCAAAGGGAGAACGGCAAGTTTCAGACTTGCCAACTAGTGGGAGAATGATAAGTTTCAGACTTACCGACCAAAGGGAAAATGGTAAGTTTTAGACTTACCAACCAAAGGGAGAATGGTAAGTTTCGGACTTACTGACCAAAGGGAGAATGGCAAGTTTTGGATTTACCGACCAAAGGGAGAATGTTAAGTTTCAGACTCACCGACCAAAGAGAGAATGGCAAGTTTCAGATTTGACGATCGAATGGAGAATGGTATGTTTCGTACTTACCGACCAAGAAGGGAAAATGACAAGTTTCGGACTTGCCGACCAAAGGGAAAGGATTTCATCCATCTCGGAATGAAGCTAAGGAGAATGTCTTTGAACTCCGTCCTTTCGAACGTGAATCAGGGAGACAAGGATACAGGGGTCCTTACCATTTGTTTAGCCAAAAGGATTTTCCCAAGGGATCCTATTTAAGTACCAATGCACCCTAGATTGTCACCACTATGGGGAATACCAGTTGAAACAGCTGAGGATTTGTTGTCTATGCCGTCGCGAATTCAATGTGTTTGTGACATGCCAAAGATGCCTCAGATCTAATGCTTGACTTACTGTAGTGGCCTGCTATAGTTGTCACTTTGTAGGAGCCATTTTGTAATGAACGTCACTTCTTTATAAGAAGGTGCACTGACTATCATTTGGAAGATAATTTGCACCCAGCATTCTCAAAATAGTCCTTCTTTCCACAAAGCAGCTTACATGCCCCTGGTCGAAGGCTCTAGCTCAATTACATAGTAAGTTGACGTTCTGTTAGGCGCCTGATATGTGACCTTCGACCAAAGAGTAGCCAACATGCCCCTGGCCGAAGACTCTGGTTCAGTTACATAGTAAGTTGACGTTCTGTTTGGTGCCTAATATGTGACTTTTGACCAAAGAGCAACTAACATGCCCCTAGTATCAAACTGGCCAAACATCACTTGAGAGTATGGAGTCTTGGAAGCCAGACTGTAATTACATATGCTCCTTGAACCACTGGAGTAATCGAAACTGTCACTAGTCGAAGCAAGTGATACATTCATCAAGTGACTGGAAGTGTGTATACCCAACTGCCATCCTGTATTGTACTTGGAAGACAGAAGGAATCGTGGCAACTTGATAAAGGCCTTTGATTGGGATTGTAGCCCGCCTTCGACTAGTATGTCTCGGATGTGTTGTGCTCGACTGTGGTATTTTGATAACTCTGTATTTGGCCACGCTACTTTAGGACATTTCCTTGATTGTATTTGCCAAATTCTGGGTTGTCGCGTGGAGTCCACAGTCACGTTGTTGTCTCCGCTAACCATTTGATGTGTGGGTCCTGATCAGGGAACAACTAACTTGCTCTTGATGAACCGAATAGCAGAATGTGTGAGCCCAGCTAGAAAGCAATTGACATGCCCCTAGCATAAAAGGTGAATGATGCTCCATGAAAACAAAAGGCAGGTCAGAAGATACCAAGGTGAAACAGATACCCTTGGCATCAAGCCAGGCTACCATGGGAAGTGTTGGGCACCACTTGAAGATGTAAAGGCTTGAGGATTAAACTGTGACTGTGGGTGCACTTTGAATCATTGAAATGGTGAAGGCCAATTCTGACTGAGGCTAGTGACACAATTGTTTACTAATTGGAGGCATATATATTCATCCACTGTTCTGAGTTATACTCTGATGGCAAGAAGTAATGTGATAAATCGTAGTCTGTCTTAAGCTGGCTATTCTTTGTTCTGATACTTATTGTGTTATTGTGCTCTGGCTGCAAACATTTATTTAGCTGTGTTTACCTCGAGCATTCCCCAAATAATATTTACCACACCTGAACTATTGCGGAGGAATTGCTGTCACACTGCTGATTCTGCAAGTCCATGTAGCTCGTGCACTAGCTGGTGTCCTTGCTACTTATGCTCTTTAACTACTGAGCAACTGAAATGCCCCTGGCTAAAAGCATTTGGAAGAAACCCTGTTGAACTAAACCACATGCAAGCAAAAGGATTCATCCAAGCAAGACTATGATGATTATGATTATTGTGGTGGACTCTATTATTGTGAACAACTTAGTTATTCCAAAGTGACCTTTTGTTTGATCAAGAAATGCATGCCTTGTAATTTTAGTTGCTTGTTATCTGCATTTATTGTTTTGCTTGTTTAATGAGTTCATTATCTGGATTGCTTGCTTGTTTAGTTTGACTGTTTATCTGCCCTCAGCTAGGTTGGAAGGTTGTATGCCCGTTAGAGGAGGATGACACCTTCAACTCAGTTGACACTACAGAAATTCGCAAGTCATTGGTGGCTCTCGTTAGGCAGTGGTGGCACTCGAACTCACTATAAGGTAGTATAATGGACCTGGCTCCATGCCAAACTCTTTAAGGTACTTCACCTGCCGTTTTTTTAATACCATTGTCTTTTCTTTTACTCCCTCATAGACGTGTGGTTTCACTCTAACCTTGACTTGGAGGTAATAAGCGCCCGATCTATTCAAGAGGCCTTTATTAGAAGAGGGTGGGTCAGTCCCTCAAAGGTGTGATTTTACTGAGCGCATACTCCAACTCCTCTCCATGGTACGGTAAGGATAGAGCTACAATGCACACCCCTCACTCTTGGGCTGACTTCTGTCTTCACCTTCGGTCTTCTATATTCTTTTATGCCCTTGCGAATGCATGTTTTCCTTTCTGACTCACACTCTCGGTCACCCCTAACATTTTATCTCTCTCTTGGAGGTGCAAGATTCTTACGGAGTTTGGACATTTCGTCCGGTTTTGTTGTTCAGTGGCTCCCTTGCTAACTTGGTTGTCTAAGTAGTGACAACTGAGGAGGGATAATCCATTCTGACATAGGCAAGCTTTTCCAATTTTTCATCATTGGGCAAAATGTTATTGGCAAGCAAACTATTATTTTTAATTGTTCTTGATGTTTTTTTGTTTTGTGTTTTTTTTTCTTTTCAACTTTTGTGCTTTTTCTTTTTTCTTTTTTTTTTGTTTTGATACGTGGTGATGCAAAAAGAAAAACAAAGGAAGCAAAGAAAAAAAGATACAGCTCCAGTCCTTGTTGTTGCTATTTTGTCGATGCCATTGGGGTTCAAAGTAACTCCTAGCAGTGCCAATGGAAACCGAAATCAAGGTAGATGTAACCGATGTAATCAAAACCATTATTGAAACTGAAACTGTCACTATGAATGCTGAGTCTACTGGTGACATTAAGACTGTATCTCTGTTGGAGTTGATATCTGCTGTGACGGCTGTCTCCTACTTGATCCAGGATATTTGCACGTGCTAGGTCAGATCGGTGCATGGCAAACTGGCAAACTTTAGGTTAGGCCCCCCACAGAGGAACAAGAACAAGAGTGGCACATCTGAGTGTCACCAGACAGAACTGAGAAAAGACAAGACGACAAACTAGGCTAACGAGGAACAAGAACAAGAGCGGCATATGTGTATGCTACCGGACAGAAGCTGAGAGAGGACAAACTAGGCAAATAAGGCCCGATGGATTCCCCAGGAAAGAACTGGGAGAAAGAGGAAAAAAAACCCCTGAAGTTTCAACATCCTCGGAGCTTGTCGGCTCAGAAAAGGTAAGGTTGGCTATTCTAGGGTGTGCACGTGCATGTGCAAGTGTGTGTGTAGGTGTATATGTGTGCTGCCTCCTGTGGGTTGACGACAATGTCTCCATTGTCAATCAAATCCTGAATAGCATTTCAAAGAGCGTAACACTTGTTTGTCGAATGTCCACGGGTGCGATGGAATTGGTAGAACAAGTTTGTCTTATACCACCTGGGAAGTGGGTCCGGTGGTGGGTGAATCTCTGATAGCCGTAGGAATGGCGCAACTTTAGGAAAGATGTCTCTCAATGAATCCCTGAGTGGGGTGAAGTCACTTTCCTTACGGCGAGGCCGCCCCTGCCGTTGTTGCTACCCTTGCTAAACTAACACAACACAACATGTCGGCTCAACGGTGGTGTGTGGATGTGTAATGCGTGCTGACCTAAATGCTAGTGAGGATGGAGACATGGATGTGGCTACTGTGCCAACAACAAAGGTCCCACTATCAATCAAAGTCTAAACGACATCCCACAGAGTGTGGTATTATCTGTCGAGTGCCTCAGGGCTCGGTAATAATTGCAATATACGTTCACGTCGTACCACCATGGGAGTGGAGTTGGTAGGGGATGCGGACCCAGGAGTCTCAAAAGCGACACAACACAAGGAAAAACAGCGCTCAATGACTCGCCCACTAGAGTGTAGTCTCCTTAGGTTGCTGTCCTTGTTGAACGGATGTGATGTGATGCATCGACTTGACAATGGAAGGTGTGCGCCTAGTGTGCAGTGTTGACCTACGAGTTGGGACATGATCCTAATGCTGAGGTGGGTTCTGAGTATGCTGTGCTATGTGTGGTGTTGAGCATGAGAGCAACAGCTGTGGCACCGGTATAGCTCTGGGCGATGGACTCGAGAAATGTTGTACTCTCGCACAACTAATGGGTTGATTCTTAAGTGACTGTGATGCATTCTCTGACAAATGCAATTGTGGTGCCACTGGCAGAGATAACGCCCCCATCGCCAAAGTAGTGTGATGCTAGGGCGATGGTATGGGCGATGGTGAAGTGGGGTGAGCCTGCAATGCTATAGTGGTCTGCATTGGAACCTCAAAGGTCGAAATAGGAGGACTCTCAACAAGATCAAGAGAAAGGGTCATGTGCTCGAACCCTCGGGCCAAAGCTCTCAAGTACTAAGCTTGTGTGGCTGAAGAACCATCAAAAGATAAGTCAGAAGGCAAGAGCGGAGCAGGAATGGCCCTTAAAGCAAATGCAACCGTAGCTGGTTGAACTCCTGAAATAAGAGGGCTAGAGAGATAGGGTATAGTTGGCAGAACTTCTACGACTCACGTGGTAGTCACCGCAATCGACTCGGTGACAGGCCCTAGACCGGCTTTGTGTCTGCCATGATCCTGAAAGAGGAGATACGGATCCTCCATGATTCCCAAATCGAGACACATGGTGGGAAAAAGAAGCACCCATAGTGAGAGGAGACTTTGAATGCGGGGCCTTCTTTAAAACAATAACCAGAGGCTTGCGGGTCTGCGGGGCCATGGCTAGCCACAAGCGAAACAAAAGGAGTTGTGGAAAAATACAAACGCACGAGCTCTAAGACGAGCTTCAGTCAAAAAGTGATTAATAGCTCAGAAAAGGCAAGAAAAAACAACCACGGGAGGCCACTCGCAACGAAGACACCTGAGCTTCTAGCTGAGGACGTCACAACAAGCTACCTAGGAAAACAAACAAGAGAAAACAGGTATCAGAACCTGAACAACAACGCACAGACAAATGTGAGTTATTAAAGTGGCATGCCATGACACACAATGCGGATGAATGTCCTAAAGTGCACTCTCTTACCATGCATGTCCTGCATGGGGTTGACCACGCGGATGCACTCATGGGCTTTAGGTTTTGACTCTGGTCAGAAAAGTAAGGTTTCCGTTCTAAATCCTGGCCAAAGCGCAGGCAGTGAACGGGTGGTGCGTTGGTAGCCTCGTGTCCTGCAGTAGCATGGAGCTGTATCCTCTACTAACAACGACATAACCCCTGACAAGGGGGGACAAACTAGCAACACGCTCGACGCCAAAGCTATAGAACGGGTTACTAGAATTGTCCTTCGCAAACTGTAGGTGGACTCAGAGGAGAAAATGCATGCTTTCTAAAATGATCATTCATGCAATATGCTTTTGTGTCTTTTACTTGCGTTTTATTAAACCATGGGAAATTGTGAGCATTTGTCTCTAGTTATGCCTTATTATTTGTTTATCTGAGTTTGTGTGTTTTATTTTAACCAGATAGGGAGGTAAACATGTCTCTACTCTCTTAATCATGGCAAGTACAAAAAGAGGAAGAAAACACACGATCATGGCATCCAAACAGTCAATCAATCAAGTAAAAGGCATGAATATGACATGTGATAGTGTAGTGCTCACAAGTAGTATAGAAAAGCAAGTATCAACAGAAAAACATGAATTAGGTCATGTATATGTGTGGTGGCATGGCAAAGGTGACAAAAAAAGGCATGTTTAGTCAAATATGTATATGCAAACAAAACAAGCAAACAAGCACAAGATGTACAGACCGAAGACAAGCAAGAAAACCAAAATGAAAGCCAGAATCTGGTTATCCCCAATGGAGCCGCCAGTTCTTGTGACCATGCTGATGGAACCCTGCATGGCTTTCCTACGGTGCGTGGAAGCACACGAGGAATCCTGATACGGTCACGGCAAAGATGGTGAATTCGGAGAAGAAGACTGGGCTCGGAAACACCTAGGAAAGATAAGAAAAGGATAAGGAAAGTAGTCGCCACCTAATCTTTTAATGGAAAGACAAGGAAAACCAAACACAAAGGAAAAAACAAAAAGAAATCAAGGCGAAGAAAACATATGCATGCTCTGTGCCTAATGGATGTAGTGCACAAATCAATGCAGGCCAAAGAAAGTGTGAGGATTTTTGTTATGCATGGGGAAGGGGTTAGGCACCCCCATGCTCCCAAAGAACTCGGTCTTTCTAGGTTTCCTGCTTGCTAATGGCCTATTATGTGTATGCTTGTCTATTCTGAATGCACATGCTTAAGATGACCGCGAAAACATGCCAAATCAAAGAGAAGAAATGAGAAAATGATAATCCGAGGGACAATGTAGGCATTGCAAATGTCACTTTACTGTACGCCCTTGAGCGATGAGGAAAATCGTGAAAATCGAGAATACACAGAAAGCGACAGGCAAATCAACGGAAACTTAAAGAAATCCGAGAAAATCAAATTAGAGAAAATAATCCTCATTCGGGTCAATGTCGGCATTGTCAAGCCTGTTAATGTACGCCCTCGGGCGATGGAAAGCCAAATAAAATCAAAATCGTAAAAGTCGGAAGTAATCTGAGAAACAATGTGAAATTGAGTTTGAAACAAATCAGAAGTGTGTGCATAATCCAAGAAAGAAGACATGAGAAAATATGCATGAAATGGGAAACAAAGTATACAAAATGCATGTGTGAGTGAAAAAAGTAAATTCCAGGGGCTTTTGTGCAAAATTCACAAATTCTAAATGAAGACTGAAATCCATGGTTAATCCACCAAAAACACATAGGACAACACTTTTTGTGTATTTTTGAAGAAATTAGGGGTCAAATGTGCAAAACTATGCATTTTGGTCAAATTCAAGATTCCTAGGGTTCAATTTGTGACCTTGGCTGCCTTGGAGTGCTAGAGTACGTTTCTTGGGGATCAGCGGAGTGTGGAGCGCCAGATCGCGTTCTCTGCAACCTTTCTTCTCCGACGATGGCGTGCATGACTCTGGCGAGCTGCTCCTAGTGACTTACTAGGCTAGCTTCATGGCGTTCCAAGGGATGGAGAAGCAAGGAAAGATCTGACCTAATAATTTCCCCCACACCAAGACACAAATCCCTCAATGGATTCGTGCCCCCACCGTGATCGCTAGAGATTAGGTTCGACGACCCATTGGACTTGCAATTCCGACTGGTTAAGCTCCAATCTCCCACTGGAATAGCTCCAGGGAGGCTGAGGAAGACATGGAGAAGAATTGAGCTCTATTCAATGGCTCACCTGGGTTGACAGTGGAGTTGGCCGGCGGAGCTCCTTGGAGCTCGCCAGAACTGGCCAGAGATGGCCTGAAACTTGAAATTTTCTCCCTTCTGAGTTTCCTCTCTGATCTTGGACCTCTCTAGTTGCTTTGGTTGAGAGAAGATAGCTTGGTGGCTCTCCTTTTGGATTTTTCTAAGTTTTCTCTCCTTTTTTCCCCCCTTTTTTTCACCTTGCAAATGGGCGGGGGTATTTATAGGCTTCCTATGGCTAGGTAGGTTGTTATAACTGGTTATGGTTAGTTATAGGTTGTTATGGTAGAGTGGAAAGTAGTTAGGGTTTGTTTGGGTAGTTATAGGTTGTTATGGTGAAGGTGGGAATTGGTTAAGTTTGTTTGAGTGGTTAGAAGTTGTTATAGGTTGTTATGGTGAAGGTGAGAATTGGTTAAGTTTTTTTGAGTGATTAGAGGTTGTTATAGGTTGTTATGGTGAAGGTGGGAATTGGTTATAGGTTGTTAGGGTTTGAAATTAGGGTTTAGGATTTGACTTAGGGTTTTAATTAGGATTTTGATTAGTTTTAGATATTGGATTTGATTTAGGTTGGCTTTAGGGTTTTAAGGTTTTGAACTAGGATTTTGGATTAGCTTTGGATTGTGAATTTGATTTAAGTGGATTTTAGGATTTTGAGTTAACTTTAGGGTTTTGACTTAGTTTTAGGGTTTAGTGCTGGGGTTTAGGGTTTTAGGCTCGTTTTAGGGTTTGATTTAGGATTTTGATTAGTTTTAGATTTTGAATTTGATTTTAGTTAGTTTTAGGATTTAAGGTCCCATTGCAAACATATGGGTTGTCTACAGCAGGGTATGCATGAGGTGTTGGGTAAGCAATACGGAATACCAACACTGAGCAAGTAGTGCAATAAAGGATACATTAGCACTCAATGTTGTTGGAGGTATGCCAAGCATGCGATACTAATAGGGTGATGATATATGTAAGTTGGTTGTAGATGTTATGACAGTCTTAGGAATTTGCTAGACCTTGCGATGTTGATATAGGTGGTGTTAGGTATGTAGTGCAGAATACCGACGTCAAGTGAGTAGTGCTACAGAGGATACATTGGCACACAATGCTACAAGAGGCATATCAAGCACATGGTGCGGGAATGAGATGCTAGGTTTGTGATGTTAGGGCATGATGTTATGATGCTAGAATGAGGATGTCCAAGCAGTGTTGATGCAATGCGGTGTGATGCAATAAGATGTAATGCCTACATGATGATATGCAATGGAATTCATGTAGAGGCGTGTAATGATATGCGGTGGATGTCGTGAAGTGCGATGGTATGTTATGCTTGTATAAAGTCATGCGATGATATGAGATGAAATGAAATGTTGTATCTACGCTAGAGGCATGAAAAGTTGACAGATTCATCACTGGATAATTAGGGCTATTAGTCTGATGATAAGTTAACAAACTCATCACTGGATAGTTAGGACTATTAGTCCAAAAAGTTAAAAGCCATGGCAAGGACTGACGGGCTTACCAACCGGATAATTAGGGCTATCAGCCCGAAAAGGAGAGGGGTATGGCAAGGGATGACGGGCTTACCAACAGGATAGTTAGGACTATCAGCCTAAAAAGGGACATGGCAAGTGCAAAACCTGCCTATCGAAAGATGATGCACGAAAGACAAACCAGCAAGATTATCGATCAAGAGGGGCAACGACAGATCCATAAACCTATCACCAAGAATGCACAAAGGTAACAGGAATACTACACCTAAAAGTGTAGCAGAGGTTCGAAGATGATCACATGGCAATTAGGGTTCTTAGCCCAAAGAAGGGCGAGACAATACCAAAGGCCTCTAAGATGTCCCTGGCATCGAGGGAGAGATAACAGTTCAGTGAGCTTGCAGATCAAGAGAGGGTAGAGACGGGAATACCATGCGCGAAGGCATAGCAAAGGTCCGAAGACAAACCCGTGGCAGTTAGGGGTGCCAACCCAAGAGAAGGGCGAAACGATACCAAAGGGCAGCCAAGATGCCCTCGGTATCAACAGGGAAAAAAGGAACAGGAATACCACACTCAAGAGTGCAACCGATGTCCGAAGACAATTCCTGTGGCAGTTAGGATTGCCAGTCCAAACGAAGGGTGAAACGATACCAAAGGACAATCAAGATGCCCTTAGTATTGAGGGGAGGGACAATGCAGGGAGGCGGAGGGTAGCTTGTGAGATACCAAGGGAAAAAAGATGCCCCTGGTATCGAGTCAAGCTGCCACAGGAGATGCCGAACATCACTCGAGGGTGTGCAGTGGCCACAGAAGGGGCATGTGGTGCTTTACCAAGGAAGGCAAGGCGCAGACATGCAGATCGTCACAAACTACCCATGCGATGGTGAGCGGATGAGGTAGGACGAGAGCGAAAAGAGACAGAAGAAAAGAGGAGGAAGCATGGGGTCAGGCTGCAACTAGAGGGCACTCTAGACCATCAGAGGGGATGAGATTAATGTTGGTTGAGGAGAGGAACGATGCTTGCTCTGTGAGGGACTGTTCTGTTTTGCTGCTTGTTCAGCCGTTGTGTTCTAACTATTTTGTTTTGGGTTGTGCTATCGCTAGGCATTCCTCGGTAGTGTTGATGGAACTTGATGGACTACAAGAGAGTTGTTGCAAATGCAGCTGATTTTGCAAGTCTAAGTAGCTTGTGCACTGACCAATGCCCTTGTGGTAGGTGTGCTCTGACCAAAAACCAGCTGAAATGTCCCTGGTCGAAGACGCTTAGTGAAGACTTGTAATGCGATGCAAAAGGCAAGCAGAAACATTCAAGCAAGCAAGGCAAATAGTGATGGTGATTATTAAGGTGGATTTTTTATTGTAAGCAGACAAGTTAATGGATTAGAGATGATTATTATGGCTATTGGAGTAAGTATGAATGCTTTATTGATTAGATGTAGTGATTTTTGCTTGTTTTTTGATATATTTTTTTGTACTTTTTTTGTGTTTTGTTTGCCCTCAGTTAGGTTGGAAAGTTGTATGCCTATTAGAGGAGGAGGATGCCCTCAACTCAGCTGGCCCTACAAAGATTCACAAGCTGTAGGTGGCTCTCATGGGATGAGTGATGGCATTCAAGTTCACTGTGGGGTGGTGTGATGGACCGGGCTCCATGCCAAACTCTTTAAGGTCCTGGGCCTTCTCCTTTCAGATCACTAACATTTTCTTTTTCTCCCTCATGGACGCACGGCTTTGCTCTATCCCTAGCGTGGAGGTAATAGGTGTCTAGTCTGGGCTGGAAGCTTTTGCTGCAGGAAGGGGGTGAGTCCTTTGAAGGTGTGGATCGGCCCAAGCGCATGCTCCCACTCCTCTCCAAGATATGGAAAGGATAGAGCTATGCCGCAGGCCTTTTGCTCTTGGGCTGACTTCTGTCTTTGCCTTTTGTCTTCTTGTTTCTTTTATGCTCGTAGAAATGTATTTTCTTTACAAGCTCACTCACTCAGCCACCCTAGCATTTTATCTCCCTCTTGGAGGTGCAGGGCCCCTTGCGAAGTTTGAACACTTGGTCCGGCTCTGATAGATGGTGGCTCCCTTGCTAACTTGGTTGTCTAAGAAATGCCACTAAGGAAGGGCAGTCCAATTCGGACACAGACTAGCTTTCCAATTTTCGTCATCAGGCAGATGATTAACATGCTAAATGTTTTGGTTTTTCTGATTTTTCAATTTTTTGGGGGTTTTTATTTTACATTTCTATTTATTTTTTTCTAATTTTTATATTTTAAATGCATGAGGATGATGATGTAAAATAAGAAATAACAGAGAAAACAGGGGAGAAGGATACAACTCCAGTCCCTGCTACTGGTTTCTTTATTGATGCCGCTTTATTCATGTTGATGGGATCATTGGCTAATCTAGCAATGCCGCTGGAATCGCAGTGACGGCTGAAATTGTATATGGATCTGCTGGAACTGCTACTGCTGCTGAAACTACTAGCGGATATCCTCTGTCAAGGTCCAGAGTACTGGCAGTCTCAATGCCACGTTGGCACGCACTAGGAAGTCCAACCCTAGGTCGTGCCTCCCGTAGAAAGGTCAAAAATAGAGGGAGGAGATAGACCAATGAGATCAACAAGATTCAATGGGAAGAGACTAGAAATGAGAGGGACAGGAAAAAGGAAGAAGATCCTCGAGCCCACAGCGTCATCAGAGTCTAGAATCTCAGGTGAGGATGCATTCGATTGGTCCGAGTGCGCCAGTGCGAGTGTGTGTGTGTGTGTGTGTGCAAGTGTTTGTGTGTGGTTTGCATCCTACGAGGCAGCGCTGATGACTTTCTTGTCAATTAGGTTCTAAACAGCATCCCATAAAGTGATGCAACCATCCGTCAAATGCCCGACACGATGATGAAAGCTGCAGTACGCACTCGTATCATACCATCGAGGGATAGGATTCAATAGCGAACGAGGGTTTAGGAGCCTCAGAAATGACTCAACCATAGGGAAGATGACGTTCAACGGTTCTACGAGAGGAGTGTAATCCCCTTCGACATGGTGAGGTCGCTTTTGCCTAGGTTGTCAT
>JAMKQA010010066.1:0-11393 GCA_024699735.1 Posidonia australis | reverse complement strand
GGCAACTGGTTAAAACATCATCATTTCTTTTCAGGATTTTAGGACCATTTCATCAGTCCAATCCTGACCAAATCACATTTCACTTTCTTTATTCATTTACACTTTTCTTTACTGTTGTTACCTTGATCAGGGGTAACCAGGCACACAAGCAGTAGGCATGGACATCCTTCCCCTACCTTCCTGCACTACCGCGATGAAATTCCCCGTGCATAATGTCATCACCCTGGTCAACCGGCCTCAATTTCATTTTCATAAGTGCACGAGGATACGTCTCTGTCTGATGCCCAATCGGTCACCCGAACAACTAGGTCCAATGTCCAAGGCTCAGCCTACACCATCGGTGACCCGAACAACTAGGCTCAAAAGCTCAAGCTCAGCCTATACCACTACGAGCTCGGTGACCCGAACAACTAGGTACAATGACCCAGGCTCTGCCTACACCGTCGATGACCCGAACAACTAGGTATGAAAATGTAGGCTCAGCCTACACCGCTATGAGCTTGGCAACCACATTATCAGTGTTCCATTTCAAAACCTTTTTTCATTTCATTCCATTCTTCTTATTGCAGGACTCTATTTCCTTGCAACACTTGACCCTCCACTGTGGTCCCAACTCAAGCCATGAAAACCATGCTTAAAGTCATAAATTGGGCCTCATGCCCAAAACCACATAAAACCATCTTTTTCATTCATTAATAGGGTCTAAAACCCAAAACCACACCCAAATCCATTTGTTTGGGGTTCCACATGCCTCCATGTCATTACATAGGGAATCATCATTCATATAAACCCACCATACCATTAAAACCATTTAACATTCATTAAAATTCACATTTTTACATCCCAAATTCAGGGCAAAAACAACATACGAAATTTTCAATTCGGTATTCCGAATTTCCCTATTTTGGTATACCGAAAATTTTCGGTATGCCGAAATCCCCTGTTTTGGTTGACCGGGTGTTTTCGGTATGTTGAAATCAGGTGTCTGGCTTAATCTGTCAGGATTTCGGCATACCGAATAAATTCGATATACCGAATTCCTCGCAGACAGGACACACCCCTGTTCCGCAGCGGTAAAATTTGCCCAAAGTGGGAGTCTTGATCGGACCACCCAAACATGCATCAAAAATTTCCATAAAATCATGGGGTGTAGACCCTCAAGTCTACTTCAAAACCCCTTAAACCATTCATGATTCCATCAACCATACAACGAGATATAAATTCGCAAGGGAAACATGCTCAGAGTTAAACCCTAAAACATTTAGGGCATATCTACCCAAAACTCATGAAATTCACACAATCTAGCATGATCCCTACACATTCCCATCATTTATCTCATTTCCATCATCCCTACAATGTTTCTACGATTTTTCATGCATTTATCACGATTTTCTTGCAATTAACCTACTGTTAACAAAACACCAAACGAAGGAAAGGAAAGGGGTCGCGTACCTGGCTCAGCCCCCGGCAACCCTCCCAGCCCTCCAGCGAACCTTCTCGTGCCCCGGCGAAGCCTCCTCTACCGGTGGATCACACGAGCGGCTCACCACCTCCTCGGTTACACGTCGATCCTCTCCCTCTCCTCCTCTCTTTGTCACCCCTTCCTCTCTTCGCATGCCACGACCTCCATTTATCATTTTCTCCACCTGCACCGCACCGACCGCCTATCGCATCAGAGGAGAAGGTGAGGCACGGATCGATGTCGCTAGTGGCACGGTTCAGGGAAAGGAAAGTAGACGAGGGAAAAATAGTGTGCGGTTCGTGAGAGGAAGGAAAGGAAGGAGAAAAAGAAGGAAAAGAAAGGCACACAAACTGAGACAACTGTGCACCCTCAAGTCGGACACCACATTGGTCCCAAATCACAAACAGGCGCACAGACAACCAACCACAAGCTCACACAAACAGGAAACAACAGATTATCCATTAATAAACCATTTAAGCAAAATTACAATTAATTACATAGTTTACAAATAAAAATGGATAATTAGGCCCAGATGTCACATCTAGGAATTGAGGTGTAGGTTGCTGGGAGTGGGTGACTCACTAAGAGATGGTAGGTAGCTCAACCAAGAGAGCAAAACATTGCTTAAGCAAGGCTTTTTAAAGAGGATGAAATGGTAACTACTTGGGATGGAAAAGGACTCAAAGCTCAATAGCCTCACGTAGATTCGTGAGGAATATTCGCAAGACTGTTATGAGCACAGCTGATGGAAAGCCAGCTGCCAGCACCTTGAAAAGTGGTGGTGCGCCAAGTCAACGCGCCAGAGTAGTGCGCCACATTGGTGCGCCGGTGGGGTGCACTACCTGAGTGCGCCAACTAGGTGCTCCACTGTGGTGCTCCCACCCAAGTACTGGACCATAGGCTTGTGGTCGGTTTGTGCGATGATCTCTAGCTAATTATAATGTCAAATTGGGTTTAAAGGTAGTTAAGCTTGCCGCATCCAAAGCAACATCTTCGGAGAGTCCACGTACGGGTTGCCTCAAAATCGAGGTGTCTACAGATGCCCCTCCTTGAGCGAGGTTGAGGGACAGAAAGAACCGAGACCGATGCTCAGGGTTGACAAGATACCTCCATTTTGAGGCTGTGGGGGAGTGATGTTTGCTATAGACACTAAGTCACTTATCCGGTGGATGCACCGAAAGTCATGACTTGTTGCCAAATGCAAATATGCAAAAGCAAAGTGCGTGCGACTGCTGAGCTAAATGCTGAAAATGTGATGCTAATGCAAAAACAAATGCGAGAGCTGATGCTTGGAAGTAAAATGCAAAGTTGATGCTAATGATGAAATGAGATTGCAAAAATTAGAGAAATCCTACGCGCAAAGGGAACTACTGGCAGGAAAATGATAAGTTGTCGGACTCATCAGTCGGATTATTGATGTTATCAACTTGAAGAAGCGGGATATGACAAGTCAACCAAGTCTCGTCAACCCAGTTGCCAGACAGCGTGATGGTTGTCAGCCGAGTAGTTGGGGATACCAGCCCAAAGAAAAGGGGCATGACAAACATACTATTTGTGAAGAAAAAGGGCCCTGTTCGCACAGCATGATCAAGCTAAGGGAGTTCGTGCTCACGAAAACCCAAAAGAAAAGGATAGAATAGTACCTCGACCACCTAGTCAAAAGTCAAACAGCTGGATTTTGCACCTGCGGAAATCTAAGGAAAAGGATAAGGACTTTGACTGCCTGGTCAAAAGTCGAGCAAAAGGATTTCACGCCTGCGAAAATCCAAGGAAAAGGAACTGAAAAGACCTTGACTGCCCGGTCAAAGGTCAACTTTGACCGCCTGGTCGAAAGTCAAGCAAAAGAATCTCGCGCCAGCAAGAATTCGAAAAAAGGAAAGGAAATGACCACGACCGCCCGGTCGAAGGTTGACTCTGACTGCCCGGTCAAAAGTCCAAAGAAAAGGATTTCACGCCCATGAGAATCCAAGGAAAAGGAAATGACCTCGACCGCCCGGTCGAAGGTCGACCTTGACCGCCCGATCAGAAGCCAAAGAAAAGGATTTTGTGCTTGAGAGAATCCAAGGAAAAGGATAAGGACCTTGACCGCCTAGTCAAAGGTCAAGCAAAAGGATCTCATGCCCACGAGAATCCGAAGATGAAAGGAAATGACCTCGACCACCTAGTCGAAGGTCGACTCTGACCGCTCGGTCAAAAGCCCAAAGAAAAGGATTTCGCACCCGCGAAAACCCAAGGAAAGGTAAAGGAAAGGACCTTAACCGCCCGGTCAAAGGTCGAATAGCAGGATTTCGCACTTGCGAAAATCCTAACCAGGAAGGGATAGAAGGATCTCATCTGCCTGGGACGAGAACCCGAAAAAAGAAAGCAATAATCCCTGGATTGTCCCCTAGGAAGGACGAAGGCCATTGTTGCGCTCTGGAGGGTAAAAAGGTAATAATACTTGCTACTGGCTCTATAGCATAAAATCAGTGTTCTTGCTGCGATGCATGCATTACCCTCTGAAGGAATCTTGTTGGCGCTTTGATCTCAACTGGCTTTGTTTGCGAGTTTGCAAAAAGTGAGGGTTTATTTGCAATTTTCCAAAACTTGAGGGCTTTATTGCAAATTTCCCTGATATGACAAATTTCTGCTGAATCGTTGCTGAGCTATCACTTTCGAAGTTCTGCTGAGTATTTGCAAATGTCTGCCTTACACATAACTTCCCATATTCTTCATGGACTATTCTAGAAATTTCATAATCTCAGGGGGTTTTCTGTAAATTACCCATCTGATGAACTTTTTGAAGACCATGCATTTGCTTTTCTTGGCATTTCACATTTTGCTCTCCAAATGCAAGCTGTAGAATGCTGGGGGCCGAAACGCAATCTTCGTTGTCATTTTGCATTTTTGACCTCAGACATTAGACTATCTGCACTACGATACATAATAGAGTCCACTGAATAACTACCATAACTATCCAGTCACAGACTTTGTTTCATTTAGGAGCTGCAGCTGGACTATGCTCCATGACTCTTTTAGCTTTTATAAACTTCCTCCTCTTTCTTTCTTGTTCCTTCATTATTCTCCTTTTTCATTCACTACCTACCCCCCTTTTTTATTTTTCTTCTTTCTCATTCCTCCTTATTACCCGTGCCCCTTCTTCTTCCTCTTCATTTCCTCTCTTCCAACGAAACCCATCTCCCCTCTCCCTCTCATCGGTTGTGCCTTCAATGGTGCACTGGGTAGGTGCTCGGGCCCGGTGTGGCGGCATGGTGCGGGGATAGTGTGCGGCGACAGGGTGCGGAGACCTTGCACAGCGAGAGCTAGACGATGGCATCGGTGACGGCGATGGACTGGAACATCCGAGACTGGCTGGAGAGAGGCTTGCCGGTGGAGGTATCTCTTCTTCCCCTTGATCTCCCATTTCGTGTGCTTGTCTGCCCCTTTTTTTTTTTGCTTTGCTTGCATCCTCCTTTGGACGGGCAGCGGCGAGGTGAGTTCCGGCGAGTTTGTGGGTTGCCCATGGAGGTGGATCAATGGTTTGGTGGCTGAGTGCATGTGGTGGTGAACTCTGGCGGGCCAAATGGTGGTGCATGTGGGATGAGCGGAGTGGACTGTGAGCGGCGGTTTGAGCCGTCGGCGGCGGATGATCCCTGTTGTCAATGGTGAGGGGTGGTTGTGCGGGCATTGGGCTGTGAGGTGATGGTGCGTGGAGGCCTGTGGTGATGTGGTTCATGGCTTGTGGTGATGAGGGCATGGTCGCCGACGGGTGGTGGCTGGTCGGAGGTGCGACGGCAGCTTGGCTCAGGTTTGGACATTCTGGTGGGCTGACTAACAGTACAAATGGAGTGGGACTTGGATGTTGGGTAGCCTTGCAAAATAAATTTCATTTCAAAGATCCACGAACTGATTTTGTGATACATGCCAGTTATGCCATAGAACTTTAGCTTGAAAGTATGATTTCTTCCTTAATATGAGCCCTTTAGTCATTCTGAACCACTTGAAATGTGTCTATCCATGAATTAAATCATGAGTTGCCAGCTTGAGTCAACTTTTCTCATCTAAACCAACTTTTCATTTAGCAAACCTTGTCTAGGCAGAACAAATGTAGAGCAACAAAAAAAAACTGCAAAGTAATAAATGCCCAAGTTTTATTGCAATATTGAGCTATGCTTGCATCTCATTTAATCTGCACTTGTAAAAGAGCCGTTGCTGCCAAAATGCTTAAATGCCTGCTAATACAGTTTGTTTATGCACACCACACCTTTTTATATTCTGCCCATGACTATAGGCTTTATAAATATACTTGATAATCAACACTTATACTACCATGTTTTACCTCGAGACTTGTGCTCTGCAATGTTCGGATATACAATATTTATTTTGCTTGTCCTGCTGCTTAAATCTTGGTTTGTCCCTTGCCCCCTTGTAGGATGGTTTAGTTTTCGAGGAGGGGACACCACAACCTTCCCGGGACACACCCTTGAGTTCTTGTCCATGGCGGCGAGGCAGCTCCTCGAGGTCATGTGCTTCTAGCAGTTCGACACCTGCTGTCCCTGTCGAGGTAAGCCAAACTGGAATAACTTGTATATGACATAAACCTACCATCTTTATTAACAAATGCACTTCCAGGAGTCTAGCAACTTTTCGGGGCGACTCCTCAGCGGCGATCATATTAGCCCTGACTTCATGGTAACTATTTCATTCCCTTCCTTTTTTGTTAGCATGCTTTATTCTTACACCACTGCTTGTCTGATCCTGTATTTAATCTGCTGTTACTATTTCAGGTTGGCGACGTTAACCAGGTGATGCAGTGTCATTAGGCCCCTATGCTCGATCACTTTCACTGCTTATCTGAGTTTTTACAGGACTTTTTGCTCCATCGGTCTCCTTTTGGTGGCTTACTCTGCATTCCAACAATCAACGGCCACTACAACTTCTTTCGGGCTTCAGTGGAGAGATGGAGGTTTGAGATGCATACCTTCCACTTCCCATTCGAAGAGCTGACCGTCCTACCTGACCAGTGGGCCCTGTTGACAGGTCTCCCATTCGGTGACGAGCCCATCATAGGCGAGACCACACATGGGATGCATCTGGCCCCTGCGGTTTTAGGTCGTGTTCCCCCAAAGCCACCTAGGGGGAAACATATGATCACTGTGGGGTGGCTCAGAGAGTGGGACCAGATCTGGCCCAACCCAGAGTCGGGTAGTGACGATGCGGATTTTTTTGGACCTGCTAGTAATGATCTTCTGTGATTCTTCCGCTTACTGCATTCATGCAGATTGGCTAGTATATCTAACCAACTTGGAGTACCTTGATTACTATGACTGGGCTGGAGCTAGCTACACTTGGCTGATCTGTGGACTTGATAATGTAGCTAGGCTGGGTCGTTGGTCTTACGTGGGACTGTATCCCTTGCTCACTGTAAGTATTTTACTTTCTTTTTGCAAAATTTCCCTTTTTGATGATATCTGATTAACTGTCCTTTTGCTTGTCGTTGCTAGTACTGGGCCATGGAACACATTACACGGGGACACAGTTTTGGCCGCCTTCATGAGGAGCTTCTCCCCCTCCCACGCTAGTGGGTCGAACCTGACCACCGGGCTGCTGCGGGGGTCTATAGCTACGAGTCCTACCGATATCTGCTGGATTTGGTAGAGCTCGAGGACGTAAGTTTTTATGTTTTAGACTTTATTTTATGCATGTTCATATATGCCTGCACTGCTTATAATTGTCTATTGCTACAAACAGATTCACTTGCGCCCATTCACCAAATATGACGGCTTCAACTGGGCACCTTTGAACTCTGGCCGTGTTCTGAGGGACAAGCAAGTGAAGTTCTATTGCATGAAAAAGTCGGCCTATTTCCTCCTATGGTGCGTGAGGCACTAGGTGCTGAACGAATTTTGTATTCCTGCTCCTCCTCCTTCAGACATGGATTTCCCGTTCTCGTCTCGTGCTGTGGCTAGGAGTCAACACGCTGTTGCTGTGGCTTCTTAGGGCAGACATATTCTTGGAGAAGTCAACTATACAGACTACTTAGCTAGGTACAGGTGGGTCGTGAAGCCATACCTTTTTGAGGAGGTTGTGCGCGATAGCCAGCGTGGAATGTGGTATGGCTCTGATTGGTTCAAGGTACATTGTTGTAATTTCTACTTGTAAACTTTATTTCATACAAACGAACAAATCTAACATTTGTTCTACTTTCACAGGGCTTCTAGGAGCAGTTTGCTTCTTTCTATGAGGATATCAGGTGGAAAAGGGTATGTGCCTCTATGTTGGTTATATATCATCTTATTTCCATCATAAATTCACCTGACATATTTGCAAACTCGTGCAGGAACTACGCTGGCGGAACATTCTTCGGGTATCCCTTCCCTCTTTTGCTTTTGCCACTTCCTTTTAACAACATACTTGCCACTGATATAAATCTAACATTCTTTTGACAGCAAGACTATCTGGTTCACGAGGTGAACGTGGCTACCAGTGGAGAGTTCACTTTGGAAGCATCTAAGGAGGACCTCTCTGACACAGAGGTTTCACAGAGGGTCCTAAGTTCTACCGCCTGCATGCAAGCCGCTGCTGCTGCCTAGTGTTCACGTCGGATCATTTGGTGAGGGGCTCGACTCTAAGCGAAGAGCTTCCAAGAGGCCTCATCCGACAAGGAGGAGTCGGATGGGGAATAACTGTTTCCTATCTTTTCTAGTCTTTCCAGCATCTGTATGACTATTACAACTTATATCCCGAACAATGTACTTTGTGTTTCTTTAAAAAACTCATGACTGCAAATCTAACTTTTGGAATGCAAATACCCTCTCCTCGAATACTTGTTTGTGTGTGGAATGTACATTTTCATGAAGGTTTCAAGAATTGGCGTCGATTTGGGCGAGCTCAGTATTTAGGGGAAGTTCTGCCCAATGTCCAGCAAGTGGTGCGCTAGCTATGTGAGCCACCTTGGTTCGCTTACTAGATGTGCCTGGTTTGTGCGCCACCTCGGTGCTCCCTGCAAAATCGCTAGTCTGCCTTCCTTTTTTGCTGCGACCCCTTCTTTTTTTCCTATATAATATCACATTCCCAGCGAGATCAGCGACCTTCTCTACTGTGAAAACCTTTCACGAGCCTTCAATCCTTCTTGCAGCTCTATTTCTGTTCTTCTAGTGTCGGCTACGCTCTCTCCTTCATTACAATGGTATGTTATCCTCCTCCTTGTGATGATTCTTCACATATGCATTTATCTTGTTGAATCTTGTTTATACTCCCTCATATCTTGCTACATGGAAGGAAAAACATATATCTATTTTTATCAAACCATGTGAAGGAATAATCTGATTTCTCTTATTTTTGGGCCTCATGCACATCTCATATATTGCAAAAAGGCTACATAAGCTGATGTCCCATCACATCTTAGATTTGCAGAAAACAAGATGCATATTTCCACATCACGCAAGAGGAGGTGCTGCATGTTCTGATTTCTATTTTTTTTCTTTCTGATTTGCAATCTTTACTTGCTCTGTTTTGTTTTTTACCATGAGAAAATGCTTTGCCAAATCATGTCTGTTGGTCCCAGACTCGATCCTGCATTTTCCTGCCATAGCTTGACCCAAGACTATTTCCACAGGGATACCCAACCATGGTGACATCGAGATACTGCTCTGATGTTCTGAGAGCATGGATTAATGCATTGACTGTTGCAGATCTTGAGCAACTACGGATTTGGGGCATATCATCCTCGTTACTGAATATTGCTAAAGTGGAAGTGAACTGGCATTTGTTATGTGCTGTAGCTAGATTCTGGAAACCTGCTTTTCATGTATTCCGTTTTGGGTAGACAGAGCTGACTCTCACTTTGGAAGAAGTCCGACGGATATGTGGCCTGTCGCCATAAATGTCTCCACCTGTCTTTTTACGCCACGACCGCTACGCTTCAGTCTTGAGCCAACTGACCAGTTTGTCTCGAAGTGTTTGCGAGAAAAGCCTCATTTGCAAGGACGGGTCGGCTATCATGCTGTGCCTGGACTATTTTGACAAGATTGTCAGCACCCATCTATCCTCAAGTAGCTTGTGGCTCTACGGCTTTGTGGTACGCTTCCTTGGAGAGCTAATCTTCAGCCACGGTCGGATGAAAGTGGCCATTGAGGTGGCAGAAATTGCATTGGCGATGATCACCCGCCAGATTGATCTTGCCCCCATTCTTCTGGCGGAAACTTATGTCGGCTTGGACCCGGCCCTAAAACGTTCCAGGCATTTCAATGGTTGCGGCGCCTTAGTGCAAGTAAGTTAACAATGTTACCTCAATGATTTGCTGTGCCTATCTAACTGGGCTCTGTTTTCCCCTGCCAGGTTTGGCTTGTTGCCCACATGGGGGTGGAAGTCCTGCGCCCTCAACACTTTGTGTTTGAATCCAACAGTCGTACCAACTATTCACGCACCCTTCCAGGCGTACATGATCTGTACAACAGACTGCGAAACCTCACTAAGGACACTGTAGTTTGGCGTATTCTATCTACAACTTCGAAGCCCTTCACTGTCTTCTTTAATGATAGCGACATGCAACTTGTTGTCCTTCTGGGGCTAACGAGCAGCGTAGAATACCATCCTGTCCGTGTTCTTCGTCAATTCGGCTTTTGCTAGGACTCGATTGAGCAAAGCCCTATGCCCGACTGCTTCAAAAGTTACATTCTTGGTTCTGATGTGACGACCTTTGAGCTAGCCCGCATGACGTGCATTGGCATTCAATCTTCTGGGCTCGCCATTACTGAAGGCTTAGATTGCACAGTAGAGTATGAGGTTGAAATTCAAGAAACTTGGCCTATAATTGAGCTTCCTCCTAGTGGCACTTCCTTTATAGGAACTGGCAGCTCAAAAAGGCCTAGAGTTGATTGAATATATTTGATCCACATTCATTACATAAGCAAATTTGTACAACTGATGGGCTATAATAAAAGACAATTTTGCTTGCACACTGTGTCATTTCAGATTCTGGTCTAACTATGTCTGCCCGTATGCTACTAATAGCATTGTCCCAGTGAGTCTTTTGACTTAGAATGGCAGCTGGCATGCCCCTAGTCAACGGCCCTATCTCCAACCAAGGTGTAGTTAACACACCCTTGGTTGAAACTCCCTTCTTTGCCAATATTGCAACTCAAACAGACAGCTGGCATGCCCCTGGTTGGAATATGGACAAATGCCTTGCAAAGTGATGCAACAAATGCAAAAAAAGGCATGATTTAAAATGCTAAATGCCGAATGATTTATAGAATTATAAGATGGAAGTAAGATCCATGCATGATTTTGTAAATGCTGGTGTCCTTAGCACCAAGGAAGCCATTATTGCCTGCTATAGGGAACTAGAAAGTCCTCAACTCACATGGTGCTATCTGGATCCCTAGGTTTATTTGCGGCTCTCACTTGACAGCATTTTAGGATAACGTGGACTCCGCGCCAAACTCTTAGGGCCCTACACCTACTTTTTAACAATTCCTTTCCCTCTTTTTTTTACTCCCTCAAAGGCATGTTGACCTACCCCATCCCTACTTGGAGGTAATAAACACCTAAACTGGGGGGTGGCTGCACTCTTTCTTTTTGATGAAAAGGGGTGGCTAGTCCCTTTATAAATGTTGACGGCTTTGTTGGTTTTTGCTTCAACTCCTGTCCAAGTTGTGTGATAGGGATAGAATCATCTTGCCTGCCTCTCTCATTGGAGCCGACTTCTATCTACAACTTCTTTCTTCTTATTTCTTTTGTGCTCCTGTAAGCACCCTAATTTTGAGCTCATTTGGCAGTAGACTCCTCCGGTTGATGCTCTGGTCGCAACCACCAAAACCCTAGCTCACACAAGCCCAATTAGGTTCACTCTAGCCCACATGACCTAATAAAACACTAAAACGCAGTAAAATTCACTGAAAAATAAATAAAACACTTAATCCAGCTAAAATCCACCCAAAACCCTAAT
>JAMKQA010010065.1:0-11195 GCA_024699735.1 Posidonia australis | reverse complement strand
ATCTTCCCTCAAAATAGCTAATTTGAGGGAGGATGCAACTGAACCGGGTCCTATATATATATATATATATATATATAGTCCAGATCAGTTGCATCCTCCCTTAAATTAACTTATTTGAGGGAAGATTGATCTAGAATGTTGGATCTAAATCCAACAAATATAGTTTAAATCACCTTATTTGAAGTAATACTACTAGTGATTTCTCTTTAGAGGGAAAATTTTTTAAATTTCATTTAAGTGTGGTAGTTATTGACTTGTATTTAAAATAGTTTGATTTTTCAATTTAGTATTACTAAATTGAATGAAAATAGTTTTGTTTTACTAAACTCAATAAAATATAATTTTATATCACTAAATGATTAATATTATAAAATGTTGATTTTTAATTTAGTTTCACTGAACTGAATTAAAAATGATTTCATAACTAACATTATATTTGGTTAAAAATATTTCATTGATCAATATAACTAAAACAATAATGATTTGTCAATTTACAGAACACTTATGTATTATAGAATAGTTTAGTATTACTAAACTGAATACAAGAATAAAACAGTTATGTATACAAAATAGTTTCGTATTAATGAATAAACTACAATTACATTTAGTTAAAAAAAAATCATTTTTTTCAATGTTGATCCACTCCTCCGACGACGAGTCGATGGCTAGAACTCCGTAGTCGGGAATCCATCCTCCACCACCTCCTTCATCACCTCGCTAATGTCTTCTAGAGATCTCAAAGGAACTGTAGGAGAAGAAACCATGGCCAACACGTAGTGGAGAGGGGGTCGACGGGAGGAGACTCTAGATCTACAGTGGGGAGGAGAGATAGTAGTGGGCAACGGCTACTTCAGAGGGAAGGAGATCTAGATCTGCATTGCCAAAACCACATAATAAACACACGAACAAACAAACAAAGAACAATGAACAAGCACGCGAACTAAACACACCCTACTGCTCTGGTGGCGGCACGCAGGAGTCTCGAGAGACAGGAGAAGCGATGTGTACTGCGACGATGGTAGGCAGGGGTCTCGAACGACGACAGTAGGCAGGAGTCAACGCACTATTGGGCATGAGAGAGGAGGGTGAGTTCCCTCCAGCTTTGCTGGTTGGAGGTCAGAGATGGCATTGGGGGTGTCGAGGAGGGCATGGGTGGGGTGGTTGGAGTTGGCGAGGGAGGAGATTGGCTAGATGCAGGTCCGCTCATGTTTATGCTCTCGATCTCTCTGATACGCTCGACGATAGGATGAGAGAGGTGACGAGATCCGCTCCACAACGCGATGGGAGAGCGATGAGTTGAGGGCCCAAAACGTCGGACGTTGACTAGCGTAAGAGGGAGAGTTAGGGGAGGTGGCGGGAGGGGAGTTGTAATGGTTCACATAGGGAGGTCGATTGATGCAATGAGGGAATGCTGGGGGAGGTGGATTGGCATAAGGATGGGTCGACATAGGGAGGTGGGTGTAGAGATAGAAGGATGATTTAGGGTTTGAGAAGGAAGGAAGCGTCGTAGTGGTTTAAATATGATTTTAATTTTTAAATTTCAAAGAATAAAATCAGAAACTAATTTTTTTAAAGATAAAAATAATTTTGAGATTTGAGAGGACTACAGTACAATAGATATGTACACACACTCTCTCTCGTTTGTGCGGCAATAGCGGCATTAACCCTCCAAGCCGGGAGAGAGGGAGAGAGACTGTGGGGAATGATGATATTGGGGGGAGCTCACGCTCACTCCATGTCCATCCTCCGCTACCACCGCGGCAACAGCAATAGCTGCGGCAGCTTCAGGATTGACGATAATACTAATTCTGATGGAGGAGGAGGAAGAGGAAGAAGAAGGAAAAAGGCAATCACCGCTACCGCTCCTACTACTCCTCGTCCTCCTCCGTACTATCACCTCTCCACCGTACTACCCGACCACAGCACAACCACAAGAAGAAAACGCGGAGGAGTCGCAGGTTGCAGATCTAGCTCCTCTTTTCTCCCGTCCGGTAAGCAAGACCATCTTTACTGCTTCTTCTTCTTCTTACTACTATTCCTGTCTTCTTTAGTTTTTCACTTCAACATGATATACGCGTTTTCACCATACCCAAAGCAATCTTTCGATTCTTCTCTCTACAGTTTCTGGATTGTCCAGCACCACCATCAACTCCACTGCTGCTGATGCAGGGGAACCAAACGAACCTCAAGTTGCCAAAGGTTACACCTTGACCCAATTCTGTGATAGGATGATCGAGGTCTTCTTGCACGACAAACCTCAACCCAAGGATTGGAGAAAGCTCTTGATTTTCCGTGATGAGTGGAGAAAGTACAGCCAGGCCTTCTATACACAGTGCAAGCTACGTGCCGATGCTGAGGAGGAGAATTCTCTTATGAAGCAGAAGCTTATTGAACTTGAACGAAAAGTTAGAAAGGCAGTGTCTTCTTTCTTTCTTTTTTTTTGGGTCTCTAATTAAGTAATACCCCAGGAGTGTGCTGTTTGTCTTTAAACATACGCCATATTGATTGCTTAATTTTTGCTTTTTTCATGAAATTTGCATGGAAAATTGCAGATTGACCACGAAATGGAAAGGCATTCCAACCTTCTCAACGAGATCCAGCAAAACCCAACAGATATCAATGCCATCGTAGCAAGGCGACGCAAGGACTTTACGGGAGACTTCTTCCGCCACCTCAACATACTTTCTGAAGTCAATAATAGTTTGGAGGATCGAGATGGTAATTAAGCTTTTTATTCATTCGAAAGTTTCTGATAGGCGACTCAAGGTAGTCTTCTTTCTTCATGTCAAATTTGTCGATCTTAGAGAGGATTATATTATGCTTCTCTCCGCACATTACCAATTAGATCTCATATATGGTGGGTTTCATTGGGTCCATGAAATCATGTAGTTTTACATCTGAAAGCACAAGTTTTCAAATCTATTCTCCATGCTGATATAGAACGAATCGTATGGCAAGCTATAGATGTCTTCCTACGTAACATTATTCTTCATGCTAATGAAAAACAAATCATATATTTATATGCCTAGGGATATATATATTTTTCTGTGAAGCAGCTGGGAGAATTGTTATTGTTTATGATCATTATCCTATGCCAACCATTAGACTAGACCATTGGTACCCCATCTGTTACAAATGAGTTTTGCTTGTGATACATGTATTATAGCTTCAGGTCTTTTTCACAAGTCTCGCGTTAAAAGTCTATTTCTTGAGCAGCAATGACTAGGCTTGGAGCTAAATGCCTCTCTGCAGTTAGTGCATATGATAGTGCAGCTGAAAATTTGGAGATGTTAGAGACTGCTCAATCAAAGTTTGATGACATCTTGAACTCCCCTTCACTAGATGTGGCTTGTGAAAAGATAAAGAGTTTGGCTAAAGCAAAGGAGCTTGATTCATCATTGGTTCTATTGATAAATAGATCTTGGGCAGTGGCAAAAGAGTCCCCAACAATGAAGAGCGCAGTAAGTTAAATATTGTGTGGATATTGGTGGTAAGACTTTTTCACGGAAACCTATATTACAAAAAAAGAAAAAAACGCTTTCTCATGGGATTTTAGAAGCAGTTTTTTATTTGCACAAGTTCTTCTAATGTTCTATTTCATGGTTGTCTAAGATAGTGTTATTTTTTATAGGCAAATTATTTTAGTCCTATGATTTTATGGTAATATCTAAAGATGGTTGACAGGAGAGAAAGGAAAGTATTCAGAAACCCAAAGTTCTTAGCCAAATACTGCTTCCATGAAAGTGTTAGACAGAATATCTTTTTCCTTTTGTAGTTTGTAATAGCTGGCTTAAATTTAAGACCTTGAAGTTGAAATTCACTTATAGGCCGTATGATACAAGAAAGTGAAAGAAGGCTGATAAATATTTAAAAAATGAAAACTTGTGCCATCATGTCTGTATAAATTGAGAATCTTTGTATATATGAATTTTTCATATATACTCCATAAACATCAATTTTTTTTGTATTTTTTATATACTCTAGATCAGAAATAAGACTACTAGTCTATGGACTTCATCATTATCTACAAAACTATTGCAGGTTAAAGACATAATGTATCACATATACAGAACCACAAAGAGCAGCCTTAAAAGCATTGCACCTAAGGAGATAAAACTACTCAAGTACTTATTAAACATAACAGATCCAGAGGAAAGGTTTTCAGCACTGGCTTCTGCTTTCGCTCCTGGAAACGAACATGAAGTCAAGGATAAAGACTTTTTGTATAGGTAAACTAAATTAGCTCTTTGTAGTATTTTTGCATATTTCTGTTAGTTATGGTCAATTTTTCATGACAATATCTTTGAGAAATTAATGCAAACTTTTTTGTTTTGATTTTATATTCATTATCTATTTATGTTGACCTTTGATTAGTCTTAGATCCTCCAAAAGTGGAATTCTATGTAATCAATTACAGTTACGTGGTCTAAAAGTAGGCCAATCATTTAAACCCTATCCACCATTTCAGAAACAATCACAGGGATCTGATTTACTTTGGCAGTTCTTTACTTTATGCAACTGGCTCTAAAATCTTGCAGCAGTTCAATATTTCTTCTGTGGTAATAGGCTATAGCAAGCACTGCTGATATTGTCCCATACTTCCATACATTTATTGCTTCTTCCTGTGGTTTTTGTTGCCATGTAATCCAAAAAATTAGTGAGACAGGCATTTTGATGCAACGGTTTTGGTCTGTGGAAATGCCCAAATTGTTTTGTTCTGCATCTTCTGTGAGTTATGGCACTATGTCGCACCTATCTTAAACACAAAACAACTGCAGCATTAGCTGACTAGGTTGGGATATCTGACTAACATTTTGTTCTGTATCATGGAACAGCACACCTAAAGAACTGCATAAATGGATTAACATAATGCTAGATGCTTACCAGCTGAACAAGGAAGAGACTGACTTGAGGGAAGCACAGAACATGGCAGATCCTGTTGTCATTCAAAGGCTATTCATGCTCAAGGAGACAATCGAGGAAGAGTACTTGAAACGACATGAGGAATCTAAGGAGGTTGAGTGAAAGGAGTGAACAAAGTTTGAGCACATTGCTTATAAGGTTATGAGGTATGTGCTCTTAAACCAGTAACTATCTAAGTTTCACTTAATTGGCCTTTTTCTACTAAGATTGTGGATGCCACAGGCATTGAACTCCAACCTTTTGCATCTAAGCACCTGGAAACCTGAAGCAGAGGCAGTGATTGATGGATCTTTGCAAGTTCTATGTTCTTTAGTTGTTTCTTCCATGTTCCAGTGGTATCTGAAAATACCATACTTTTGGAATAAGTTTCAGTATTGAATGAGACGTGAGAAGCAGGGGCCAGGATAACCAGTATGAGAAGAAAAGAAGCATCGAGGAAGTAAACAAAGTAGTTCATTACATTGCTCGAGTGGCGGGCAATAGTATATCTTTTGGATAAAAATAGGGATTCACACAGAGTCGAGAGAATTACTACCGCTGGTCTTGGATCCATCCACATTTTTCTTTGAATTTGTCAGAAATACGTCTGTTCACTGGCGTTTTGTTTTTCCTTAATGAGCCATCACCAAACATAATGTTATGTTAATTAGGGTAAAGATAATCTTTATTATTGTTGTTAAAGAGAGAAGAGTATATATATATAGGATGAGTAGAGAAATCTACATACTAAATGGATATCTAGTTATCCATTAACTTATATATCAAGGATATATAATATAAACTCCTTAATTTCGATATTCTTGGTACAAAGAGACTTAAAAACCTTAATACCAAGATCCTTGGTGAAAATGTCAGTTAATTGCTCAGATGAATGGGTATGTAGAGTAGATATAACTCCATTTATCACCATATCTCGAAGGTAGTGGCAGTCGATCTTAATATACTAATTGTGTTCATGAAAAGTATGATTGTTGACAATAAAGATTGTAGCTTGATTATTACAAAACATCGACATAGACATTTCAGATAACAAATCGAGTTTTGATAGTAAGGACTTGATCTACATCATTTCACATGTAGTCTTGAGTCATGAACTTATACTTTACCTTAGCGTTAGAACGTGACATTATATTCTGTTTCTTACTGTATCATGTGACTAGGTTGTCTCCTACATAAGTACAGAAGTCAGATGTAGACTTTCTATCCCTTCGGTTTCCTGTATATCTCGAATCTGAATATGCTATAACAATCACATGGTCATCCTTTTGATAGATCAGATCTCTTCCTATAACACTTTTCACGTAGGAAAGAATCTGCACAGCCTTAGCCTAGTGTATCTTTCTAGGCTCATGCATGAATGTCTCCTCAGTAAGTTAGTGTATCAGCTTCTTGTACTGACCTGGGTCATCTAATAACTCAGAGTTAGTATTCCAAAAAGGTGGTGACTGTTTAATAGGTGTATTTTCTGGTTTGCACCCAAAGAGTCCTGTCTCCTCCAGAAGATCAAGTACATACTTTCTTTGGGATAACATCATCTTTCCATTGGTATAAGTAAACTCAATACCAAGAAAATATCTTGGTTTTTTCAAGTCTTTAGTGACAAAATAGGATGTAAGATGTTCTTTGACTTCTTTTATGTCCCTTTGGTCACTACCAGTTACCAGAATATCATCTACATATACCACAAACAACATACATTCTTGATCAATTTTTCTGTAGAAGACAGACTGATCCACAACACACTTCTGAAAGTCTCCATCTATCACTACTTTACTGAATTTTTCAAACCACGCTCTAGGACTCTGTTTTAGGCCATGCCTTCTTGAGCTTGCATATCCTGTTCTCTTCCTGAGTATGTTACTCAGGAGGTTGCTCCATAAGAACCGTCTATGTAAGATCTCCATATAAGAAGGTATTTTTTACATCAAGTTGGCAAATGTCCCATGAGTAATTTATAGTCGTAAAGAGAATAATTCTGATAGAGTTGAGGCAAGCAATTAGAGAAAAACTTTAATCATAATTAATACCATACATCTGAGTGAATCCTCAAGCTACCAATCTGGCCTTGTAGCGATCAATTGTGCCATCTGCTCTGTACTTGACAGTATAAACCCAACGACCCTGAGCTCCAACAGGACTAGTCACTAACTCTCAAATGTCATGAGCTACCAAGGCAATTGCCTCCTCGTCCATTGTTGCCTTCCAGTGGAGAAGTAAAAGTGCTTCCTGGGAATAGACTTAGATGAAAGAGACAAGGCAAAGGCACGGAAACTAGGACAAAGAGAGTCATAAGAAACAAAATTGGAGATTGGATGAGAGGTGGAAGAACGACTACATTTCCGAAGAGTTATAGGAAGATGAAGATCATTTGGAGGTGGATCTGCATTAGAGGAGGAAGCTGGTTCTATTGCTGGTGGAGCTGGTGGTCTTTGTCGTCGTCGATATACCTGCAAGGAATGAGGTGGGTCTGTTGTGTCAGTACCAGACTTAACAAGAGGAAGAGGAACAAACTCAACTACTGGCTCCTTCGAGACACTCGAATCACAAAAATATCCTGTAGCCTCGAAGAAGGTGACATCTGCAGACACAAAGTAACGATCAGACGGTACATGAAAATATCAGTATCCACGCTGAGTTTTGGAGTACCCTACAAACACACATTTGATAGTTCTAGGAGAAAGTTTATCAAGTCCTAGTGAGAGATCCTAGACAAAGGCTACACACCTAAATACCCAAGGGGTCAAGGAATACAACGTGGCATCTTTTTGAAGACGTCGAAGAGGGATCTCACCCCTTAGAGGGGTAAAAGGCATCCTTTTGATAAGATAGGTGGCAATAAAACAGCATCAGGCCACAGATATTTTGGAACTTTCATGTGTAACATAATAGTACGAGCAACATCAAGAATGTGCCTGTGCTTTCGTTCTGTCATCCTATTTTGTTGAGAGGTGTGTGGACAAATGGTTTGATGTATGATGCTTAAAGATGCATAATAAGATTCAACTTTATTTTAAACAAACTCTAATGCATTATCAGTACGCAAACACTTGAGAATAACACTAAATTGATTTTTTATTTCAGAAAGAAAAACTTTGAGTACATTATAAATGTGACCACGATCTTTTAACAGATATACCTAAGACACCTAAGAAAAATCATCAATAAAAGTAATGTAGTAACGATAATCAGATATAAACGAGACTCTAGCGGGATCTTAGATGTCACAATACATTAACTCAAACAAATTTGGAGTAGACACCACACGTAACTGATGAAAGGAAGCACGATGATGCTTTCTTAATTAACACGACTCATACTCAAAAGGGGAAATAGTCACCCATGATAACATTTGTTGTAATTTCTAGTGAGATGGATGACTTAATCGGTAGTGTCATAGTGAAGATGATTCTAAGGTAGAAGCCACAGATGCTAATCCCCTAGGTATTTCGTCACTGACAGTAGGTATACATCATTTCCACTCTTATAGTCCAAATCTTCGTCTACAAATCCTAAAAAGTGCAGTGAAAAGGAAATAAGGTTACAAAACAACGTAGTTGTTTCGTAATAGCACTAATAGACAAAAGATTGATAGGAAAGTCAGACACATATAAGACTTTATCAAGAGAGATCTGAGAAGAAGTTTGCACAACTCCTCAAGAAATAAGGTAAGACCGACCATTAGTAATGGTCACAGACTTAATATCAGACAACCACGACAAACGAATAAACAAGTTTTTTGTACTTGACGTGTGGGAAGAGGCATCGGAATCAATTATCCAGAAGGGATCCTTGGAAACCAGGAGAGTACTAGTACCTATGGAAGTGGAGTAAGAGGCAATGGCAGCGGAGTCGGTGACTTTTAGCTGTAGGAGCTTGTCATAATCAGCCTGCGAGATAGGAACTATCGACTCTTCACTAGTGGAAGTGGTTGGTGGAGACTCAGTAATAACATGTGCAGATGAAGAAGAACTGGGCCGTTCATGTAAATCCCAACACCTCTCAACACAGTGACCAGTCCTGCAACAATGAGTACAACGAAAACGTCCTCCAGCATCTATGCAACAACAACCCCCTCCACGAGAGCTACTACGTCCACGACCGTGCGTAGTTGCCATGGTTGTTTGATCAAAAACTAGAGGAGTGGCTGTGGAGATACGTAAGACACGTGCAAATGTGGTCTGCAAATTTGGTACATTGTTCACTTCTAAAATCTGTCTCTTGATTTGAGAGCTAAGCTCAGGAGTTAGGTTGAAAAGATAAATGGCCACAGGTAGCTCTTCCTAATACTATTTCATCTGTGTAATATCAACTGTCAAAGGTTGATGTACCTTAAGCTCATCTAGTAAACCATGCAACAATGTAAGAACAGAACGATTTTCCTGACAAAGAGTAAAGAACTGCTCATATACCTCAAAAACTCTGGATATGTTCTTCTCATGATCGTTGGTGAGATGAAGAGTATCCAATATTTTTTTGGATGGTCTCAGCATCATAACTCCCCTAGCTATAGTAGGCTCCATGTTGTTTATCATCTAAGAGATAATAGCTACATCATTTGCGAATCAGTCATCATATGTAGCATCCTTACTATCTGAGGGTGGTTTGGTGAGATGACTGAGTTTTCTATGTGTAATAATAAACGTCTCAAAACTTTGTGACCAGAGTAAATAATTCTTGTCATTCAATTTTTTAGATGTTTCATTAAGATTCTTGACAAGGGATTCACATGTAGCCATAATAATAGAATAATATAAGGTTTGAATTTTCAGAAATAACGGAGGGGAAAAAAACTAAGTAAATGATTATCCATCGGAAAATACGTAGCAACCGCCTATCGGGAACACCATCATGCAATCTAGAGGCTTAAACACCGATGGATATTACGTATCCACCCATGAACAACGAAAAGAGGAGATGATGGGGCCTAACACATGGCCTACCTACTGGATGGAGGATATATTAGGGCTGAACAGTCCTTTCTGATGAGGAGATGGGGCCGTTGGTGCCCCTGGTGTTGGAGTGGCAGTCGGCAACGGATGGAGGGAGAACTGTCGATGGAAGAGGCGGGAAAAGGCTTGGATGGGGACGTCGACGTGAAGGGAGGGGACAGGAGGCAACGTCGGGCTGTGGGCCTACCAACGGGAGGGGGTGAAGCGACGGGAAGCGACGGTCGGACGGCAGGAAGGTGGTCGACGATGACTGCTAGTCTTCTTCCTCTCCCTCCCTTTTTTTTATTAGGTTAACAAACATGGGCTCTGGATACTCTGTTAATTAGGGTAAAGATACTCTCTATTGTTGTTGTCAAAGAGAAAAGAATACATATATATAGGATGAGTAGAGAAATCCAAATATTAAATGGATATCCAGTTATCTATCAACTTATATAATATATAAAGTATAACCCTAACTAGAGGTGGACAACGGACCGGGTCGGGCCAACCCAGTCCATGAAATAGGAGGCCCGTTTGGGCCTCCTTTTGGAGATCATGGGCCCGGCACGGCCCATGGTCCGTTTGTGGGTCGGGTCGGGTTGGGTCGGTCCATTGAGTCTAAAATTAATTTTAAAAAATTATTTTTTTTATTAATAAAAAAAATCTTTGAAATACATCATTTTTTTACATAAAAAAATACATAAGATATTTACATTATTTTTTTTACATTTTTTATTTTAAAATTTTACATCAATAATTATTCATTTGTGGAGTATGTTCTGCCTATTTAAGTTGATGTCGCATCATTGTCTTCTTCTGATTCAGACTTCAAGCTCAATCCCTTAAGACGGTCAACCATATCGTACCAATCTTTTAAGTAGACGGAGGCTTCTACTGACTTCTCTGATAATCTACATCTTGAATCATTTAATACTCTTTTTCTTGCATAAAATGTAGATTTCGATGCCACAGTTGACGTCAAAATCGTTAGTAAATCTTTTGTCATTTTTGATACTATAGGAAACCTAATAGTTGTAGTAGACCATCACTTTAATATATTTAAGTTATCTATTTCTAAATCACTAAAATCAATTGAGGATTCTAAATAATTATCTAATTTATTCATTATTTTATATATTATTCCTTCTTTTTATTTAATCTACTCCATAAAGAACTACTACTACTGCTACTTATTTGTGATCCTAAAAAACTAGATGCTTGACCATTAGATGTTTCACCATAATTTCTAACATATTCTTCAAATAAATTATATAAAGTTGTCTTTATTTTATCATTAAATGAATCTATATACTCATTTTTATTCATGTTACTAAAAATATC
>JAMKQA010010059.1:0-18479 GCA_024699735.1 Posidonia australis | reverse complement strand
ATCCAATGTGCAGTTAAACATAAATATGGAAAATTATTTGGACCAGTCCAAACATCACATGTTAATGATATTTTACATAATAAACTAAAAAATATTCCAATTAAATCTTTTTTATCTTTTTTAAATGTTTTATAAATTATATATCTTGTTGTATTTCTAGAAAAACTTTTAAACTGTGGATTTAAATACTAGTGGGCTATAAATACCCCTCCATTTATGCACACAAGTATGTATTAACTGCACTTTAGCGCTCAAATCTGATCTCCACCTTAGCCTTATTAACTTGAGCATTAGAGGAATCCTGGTCGACAACTTGACATCCTCTAAGCTTTTTTGCTTATGAGTTCTCAGGTCTGTTAGTGCTCGATCCTCGTCAATCTTTTCTCCAAAGATGTGTCGACCAAATTGGGAGCTCACCAACCAATCCTTCATCTCGATCTTGCAATGTACAGACATGCCAGCTCAATAGCCAAGTAAGGGGTGAGATCACTTTCTAATTAAAAATAACTCAACAACATATTTGGTCTATTAAAGATAAATAATTTCTAATTAACTCAAAAATAGAATCTTTTTGTAAATTCAAATTCATATTTAAAATGAAAATGTTGCAAGAGAAGATATTAGAATGGATAAATTTAAAAAAATAAGAATCATGTTGATCTACCACCAAATAAATAAGGAAGAAATGAACAGCCAAAATAAATGACATAGTGAGAATGTCATGTAGCTTACTTACCTCTGTTGATTCCTCATATGACCCACAATCAATGAGGTTTTTTAATTTCAATTTGAAACTTGCAAGCAAAGTAATCAAACTGTCAACAAATTTTAGAAACTTTGAAAAAGGAAACAATGTCATGCAATATCGGTCTATCAAATAAGTTTGTAATAGAAGGAGACACATACTAGAGCTTAGGTTCTTTAATATTCAACTAAAGAGAAAGTTGCCTTAGCCCATGAAAGTTGTTGATAAAATATACTAAAAAAATAGTGGGGTGTTTAAAATTACATCTCATTACATACACATGATATATACCTAAATACATGTTTGGGTTTCTTTTACATCGCCATCTATGTAAATATGGTCACTTTCACTTGTAATTACAACTTTATCAGAATGAAAAAAAAAAAATCCTAGTGCAACCATAAACATAGACATCTTGCTGAATCACGTAAATTTTGTGTCTTTTGTGATTGGTCATTATACTTCCTTATTCTCTCTCACCTTGGTAAAAGAATCCAATTCCTAGCATGTGTTTGATGATTTCTTGGGTTTACTTTACAGTCATCATGATTTTAAACAGGATTGCTTGAACGTCTTTCGTATCTTTGTAGTCAGCTTCATCTTAGTTAGATGTTTTGAGTGTCTACATGATGTGCCTTGTAACATCATTGAAATCCATCGAGTTTTCTTGATTCAATAATCAACTTAAGTGGTGCATACTTAATAGATCTAGATCAAAACTTAGAAAAGCAGTGTGTCTTAAGACAAAAGAACACATGCTATTCTACATGGTACTGGTATACATGAATTACTATCGTGGGTTGGAACAAGAATTTCAACAATGAGATGCCTTAAGTATTGTCATGCAACTTCAGTAAAGTGACGAACTTCATTTAAAAGTAATGAGTACATGAATTACTTTTCACTATTATCCTCGATTGGCATATTCATGCCCATCCCATATGCGATAAAGAAGGTTTTTTTTTTTTTTTTCCCATAATGTTCTACATCTATTAGAATTCGAACTCACAATTTCCTAATTGGAATAGTAATCACGTATCGAATGAATAATACTTTACTGAAAACAATAAAGAAGATGATATAGTCATAAGAAACGCATTACCATGTCACCTGAAGGTGGTATACAATCTTCTTCTTCTTCTTCCAGATGGTGTGTGATGGTACGCTTGAGTTTAGTTTAGTGTTGCTTTGTACATTGGAATGAAGTTAAAGTCTAATTATGGAAATAAATATGTGTATTTAGAAATGGTCTTAAATTTTTTCCCCTTGGATTGTATAAAAGACACTAAATGAGAATATGACATCCAACCATTCGTATCTCATCTGACAATTGAGTTTACGGAATTGAACATCTCCAATTGTTGAAGAATAGGTTGAGTACCTGTATGCCAGAAACAGTGTATTGAAATGGCATGGTTGACGTCAAAAACAAAAAAAATACAACCACACGCAGATATGAAAGCAAGCAGGCACCATCACAAATTAAGGAATTTATGTTATTTGAGGATAATAATTGAATGTCCTAGGAAGAAGGGTACCAAGGCGATCTCTATTACCAAGAAAGTTACATAAATTTTCAATTGGAAACATTTATACAAAAAAAAAAAAAACAAAGTCTCTTTCTCAAACCTTTTCCTTTTAGAAAGCTCATGTGAGCTGAATACAAAAAAAGACACAAAAATATCAAAGACTAATTGCGTATTGTAAATGCAACATAGAAAAATATTTAGGAATGATTAAGAATTGTACTGCAAATCAATTATATAAGAGTTGAAATATTTAACATTTAAATAATAATTAAATAATTATAGATAACCTAACATACACACTATTGTATGTTGAAGAAAATTAGATCCTTTGCAGCATATGTCCAAGAGGTATCATATGATTATATGATACAGGCCCACCATAGAAAGATCTGTCGCTTGCATTTGGTGTTTTATTCCTTCGATGGTTATTTTTTCTTCGTTTGATAGATGAGCTTAGAAGAAGAAGCCCTCAATTGAAGCCCAACTGCTTATTTTCACACCTTTTCATAGGAAATTATGGAGTGCTTTCGGTATTTAAAGCACTTTTGTTTTTATTACTTCGTGAACTCATGGACTATTCATACAAGTAACAACAGAAAACTTGAGCTAATTTTCAGAACTTTTATGGTGGGGAAAACCATCATAACAGATAAAAGGGAGGTTCACAACAGCACTAGAGCTAATTTACATTATCGGGATTGCGTTATAATGCTACAAATAGAATCAATTTTGAAAATCAGAAATACTCAAGGGGATACAAAGAGTCGTCTAATCCCATTCACACGTTTCATGATACAAAATACAAATCTATGGCCCCTAACAGGAAAATGAACATAAATAATAAATCTATAGAATTCCTAGAGATCAACATAAACAATAAATCTATAGAATTCATAGAGATGGCACAAACTAAGTTCCACTCCTCACAAGAGCCACGATACACGTTTACCTAACAGTTAATCCCACATTGTTGAGTATCTGGACCTGTCACCCTCGTAGTGAAAGGATCGACGCGAACCCACAAGAGGGAGAAGATTGAAGCAAGAAGGATGGACCACACAATCACAATAGTGGGTGTGCGGTTCTGTCGTCCCATGAGACCTTTGAGGAAGGGATAGAGGTGAACAATCACCCAGAAAGCAAAGAAGAGCTTACCAAACAAGGGACCCCATGATTGGTAGCCACTGTTAATAGCATATGAGATCCCAGCAACTACACCGACCAGGTTGATTATAAGGAGAGTAGTTGGTGGTATCAGAAGGGTGGTCCACTTGAACATGTAGAGCTCTGCATACTCACCATCTTCATCTGATGCTTTTGAAGTGACAGTGAAGTTGGTATCAATACCAGCAAGAACTTTGAGAAGACCTTGGAATACAGCAAAAAGATGAGCTGAGACACCTCCAATAACCCAAAACTGTTCATTTCTCCACCACTCATCTATTCCAACCCCACTCCACCTCATCTCCAGTATGCCCGTCGCAAAAATTGAAAGGAAGAGAGAGATGAACCAAATACTGGCGATATTGCTGATCTGAAATCAAAAACAGAAAAAAAAAACCCACATACAGTGTAAAGTTGCTGTAAACTTTCAGCATACAAAAAGGAAATAAGATATGCATGAGTCTCAAAACTGCAGTCTTTTATTTATATGAGAAAAAGTTGCTTGGATTATTTCAAAATAATTAAACTCCCTTATATGATCAAGTAGTCACAAATCCATAATCCAAAATACAATTGGTATTGGTTTTTGAAAATAATATTAGGTACCTGTGGAATTATGAACTTTCCGGTCAAAAGGCAGACTGCAGGCAACGTACAATAGAAAACGAGAGGAATAGCAGTAACAGGGTAGATGGTAGTGTTGATGTATGCAAATCTTTCTAAATATTTCAGCCTTCCCCCATAGCCATACCATATAGGGCAATGCCGGCTAAAAAGAATCTCAACAGAACCCAAAGCCCATCGCAGCACTTGATTAAGACGATCTGATAAATTAATTGGAGCACTTCCTTTAAAGGCAGCGAGTTCAGGCATGCAGTATATAGATCGCCAACCACGGGCATGCATCTTGAATCCAGTGAGAATATCTTCTGTAACAGAACCATAGATCCAACCAATCTGTAGAAGTATTTCCATTTTGTTATACAGCAGAGAATATTTATATAAAAATTATACACTGACTGACATGACAAAAGAAAATGATAAAACCATTAAAGGAATCATTTGCTGCTTATCATGAATATGAGCGAGTGTCTGAAAGAAGAGGGGGATGGGTTTGATGATTACAGCATCTTAAAGAAAGAATAGAGAACAAGGTAGACATGCAGTGGATGCTCATAGATTTGTGTTTTTGTTACTTCTATTTTCTCTTTTCTTCCCAGTAGCATCAAAATATAATAAAACTAATGGCTATAAAGGATAAAATGATAAATCTTTAATATTCCCCATGTAAAGCACTCCTGTAACAATGTACTAGATGTTTCTAGCTGCAATTTTATCAAAAAGTAAGCAAAAATTGTAGGTAACAATATTCTGGCAAAATTGCAGGTGAAAGTTTATTGCACACTAGAAGAAAAGACTGAAGATCGACTGAGTTCAAATGATAAACTTCAATGATATAAAAAACTACATAATGCAGCAACTGAAAATTTGTGAACTACTTAGTACCTCAGTTCCCCATTCTGTCTTATCCTCATATCCACAACTAATAACATGGATAGCTTCTTTGAGAAGAGATTCAGGAGTCGCAGATTGAGGAATGCCACCATGTTCCATAAGGGTAGAGGCGACAAACACGGTAGACTGACCGAACCTTTTTTCCAAGCTCATTTGAGACATGAGCAATGATTTCTCATCATCAAATCCAGCACCTGAACAAGATAAATGCAAAATTCCTTAAACAGACTTACAATGACTGAGAAGAAGAAAGGAATATTCTCGAGATTGTACCACAAGAGATACAACCTACATAAGGAACTTCTATAAATAAGAATCAATTTATTTCTATACTAATGGATCTCTATGAACATAAAATTGAGTAAAACTAAACAACAAAGGTACACATCAATGCAAATCTGTTTTGTTTTGATGTATACATTATGTATATGTACCAGATGCAAAAGAATAATATAAAAGAATTGTACAAAAAAAATCAACCACTAATAGTATGTTATTGTGGTTAAGCCACAAGAGGTTTCCAGAACGGCTGTGGTAGCTAAGATCTAGGGCCTGACTCACAAGAGAATTAATGGTTAACACAACCTTATTTGCATAATCCACATTTTATCATTCTCCTAGAATGTAGATGTTCGATAAAAGTAGATTGAATGAAATATGAGCTAAATAAGAATATTCTCATAATCCTTCCTGCTGCACTTCCATTACCTTTTCTTGTTCTCACAAATACTAAGGACTCTGATTTTCCAATTCAAAAATTCTCAGATTTCACATTATAAAAGATGTAAAGCATGAACCTAAAGACATATTTTGGAATGGTAAACAATTTTCATTTCAAAGCATGTTAACTAGGGTTGATAGATGAATGGAGGTTCAACCAGAAAATCCATGCAAGGAGAGAGCTTTACTCCACATACCTTCAACCCCTTCTTCAATATCTTCAAGATTAAAAACAGGTGCAGTGTTATCCACATTCTTGCTTGACTTCTTCTTGTCCGGGCTTTTTTTACTGGATTTTGAGCTCTTTTCCCGTGATCCACCACAGCATGAAGAGAAAAATGTAACCTTTTTCTTTTTATTTTTTATAGGAGGTTCATAGCCATATAAAGCAGTTCGATTGAAAACACATCCGGTACCCACATAAACAGGACCTTGGATGCCATCCAGACCTCTTAGATTGATCTAATATGACAAAAAAGAAGTTGATTGTCAGAGAGTTTAGAAAGAGCCCAATGCCTATCCAATCAAGAGAAATGAACAAGTCATTCATATCTTTAAAAAATAGTCTATGAAATTGTATTGGTGTTTATCCATGTCATCTGTTCAACAATTTAGACTGTAGAGTTAATCAGCATTTAGTGCAGGACTGGGAAGCTAGAAATGGTAGTTGAAGACAGCAAATGAGTAATTGAACCATCAGAAATATTGGTGAAAAATGTGTTATGGCATAAAAATGGAAATAATTGCAAGAAAAAGAGCAGATCGTGACTTACATCAAAAAATACAGTGTTGCGATTAGCATATCGGTCATTCTTATCAATACCATCAAACCTCTGAGGAAACTGTACATAACAAACAGATGTTCCAAGGTTTGGATCCATTAGAAAACACATAGCTTCCCTCAGTGCCTTGCTGTTGTTGATGTAATGATCACAATCAAGATTCAACATAAATGAACCATTAGTAAGGACTGCAGATACACGGACCTGTATGTGAAATGTCACATCAATAATTAGAGGCCAGATATGTCTTTGATACATACATAACAATGCAGACAACAATAAATTGATGTATTTAACAACTCACAAGAGCATTCATGGCACCAGCCTTCTTGTGATGTTGAAAGCCTGGACGCTTCTCACGAGAAACATAAACTAGTCGAGGTAGCTCATTACCCTCAGTATCAAGTCCCCCACTATGTCCTAAGAACACCTGTGGGAAAGCAATATCAGACAAAAAAGGCTATAGAACAGTGACAAAGAACACTTGAAGTTACAAAAAATATATATAAGGTAAATTACAATTTACCCCTCTTAATTATTCATGTTTTTCAATTTGATACGTTAAACTTTTTTTATTACAATTTACCCTTCTCAACTATGAAAATTACAATAAACCTCTTTTTTGGGTAAATGACTGTTTTATCCTCTTTAATTTACCATTTTAGGGTTAAATTACAGTTTAAATCCCTTAACTATTCATATTTTCCAACTTGGTACTCTATTTTTTTTCAATTACAACTTGCTCCCTCAAGGGCTAAATTACACTTTATCCTACTCAAGTATTCAAGTTTTGTAACTTAATACCCTAAACTTTTTTTCATTACAATTTATACCCTTTAATTATGATAAATTATAATAAATCACTTTTTAAGCAAGCACCATTAAATTTTTACTTTGTTTAATTGTTTTACCTTTAGTTACAAATAATCTCTTTTTCAGTTCTATGGAACCTGACCTAAATGTGACCTTTACGAAATCCTTTCTTTCTCATCCATATCCCACTCGACACAAATCTCAATTGCCAACATCCTTTCCGAGCGGATTAAGACCTTTAATTGAGATATGATTGATGATGACAAGAAAGAAACTCAAGATCTTTTTGTAGTGTTGGCAAAACTTGAGATCATCAGTTTATTAAGAAAAAAGAGGAAGAAGGAGCTAGGAAAGAACGTGAAAGTAGAAAATTTTGGTGATAAAGATACGTTTAGGATTTATAGCGTAGAAAAAATAGAAGAACATAAAGAAGAAAAAGATAGAAAAGAAGAACAAATTTATCCAAAAGAAATATTGTAAATGTCACATGACCTTTTAAACCTAATGGAAAGATCTTATTATTTAACAGAGGGATTGATGGAGACAAATTGTAGCAAAAAAAATTTAAGGAATTAAATTAAAAAACTCAAATAATTGAGGAAGATAAATGAAAGAAGATGGGCAAATGGTAAATTTGTCAAAAAAAATACTGTAACCCTTCAAACTTGACAGAAAAAGTCTTGTTGTTTAACAGAAATAGTTGGAGGTAAATTATAACGAAAAAAAGTTAAAAATGCCAAATTGAAAAAACATGAATAGTTAAGGAGGTAAACTGTAATTTACCTAAAAATATAATAAACACAAGTATGAATACATTAGGACAGTATGACTTCTAGAATCTTAATCAAGCAGCTAGAATGTGATCAAGTGAACAAAGTGCCAACCTGAATCATTCCAGGATGATCTCTCGTGTTATTTCCAGGCCAAGGAGTTCCATCTTGCATGATCCATCCCTCATCAGGAACTTTTTGTGCCCTTGCAACAAGCCCATTGATCCGAACTTTAAACTCTTCATATTCCCTCTGTAAAATGAAGGATGTCAGTATCTTTTCCCTCTCATAGATGAAGTCAGATAAATAAAAAGAATATCAGCTGAGGAATTTTGACCACACCTTCATTGCTCTACGCTCCTTGACGAAGGATGGCTGAACTTTGTCTTTTAGGTAGTCAATTTTTTGCGCAAAATACCATTCAGGAGCTCGAGGTTCTATGCTATATCTTTTGCAGAAAGGAACCCACTTTCGTGCAAATTCAGATGTTTCAGCCATGGCATCAAATGTCAACATTGCTGCTCCATCATCAGAAACATAGCATGAGACCTTATCAACAGGGTAGTCCACTGAAAGAATTGATAGCACGGTATTGGCAGTGACAATAGGAGGCTCTTTCATAGGGTCAACGGTACTGACAAAGATATCAACAGCAGCTAACTGGGATGGTTCACCTTCTTGGTCATACCTATGATTTAACAACCACACAAATTAAGAGACCATCACAAAATGGGAGTTCCTATGCAAAGAAGAATCATGTTTATCATATATTATGTTTATCACATATTAACAGAGATGATGTCAAAAAATGAATATGGTTCCTGAGATTCACCTCAAGGAAAGTCGGTCAAGATATGTCTCACGGTTTACAGGAAACCATTTAGGGAATTGATCCAGAATCCAGGATATAGCAAACCAGATCTCACAGATTACAGAAATCAACCACAATGAATAAGCATTGCGTACTGGATTTGTTATACGATAATGCAGGAATATGCAAAGGATGATGAGTCGGAGAACTATAACCATTCGGTACGGATTTATACGGGACGATGGTATGGATACCTTCCGGGAAAGAGGTTGACGGGCCTCATCATTCCTGTGTTTCAGAGAAAGTACATTAAACAGAAGAAACGGCAAACAGTACATTATTTCAAAACCTTAGTGCCAACAGTTCAAACCAAAATGAAGTTATTGATAACTTTTGTAAAGGATTTACTTAATGCACAAGCATTCACATGGCAGCGTGTATCAGTATTCTAACTAAATTGAAGAGGACTAATTAAATAAGAGGAGCACTCACAATAGAGCTTCATCCATATAATCAGTAGCTGCATCGATATCTACAGCTCCTCGACCTTCTGAAGGAGCTATACTGGTACCATTACTCATAGTATGGACAGCGGTCTTATCTTGCTTGTTCTTCCAACCATCCACCCTCTCTTTCCATGCAACATTTCCATATCCAATAGAGAATTCTCGTGATTGATTTGCACTGGAGAATTCCCGTGATGGATTAACAGTAGAGAATTCACCAGATGGATTAGCTGCTCAAAGAATTTTAACCAAATGTTGTTTTGGATTTCAGGTATATAAATTATAACAATAATCAGAAGGTACAATTAGAGTAAAGAGGTGGGTGATCATTACATTCTGAATAAGCGACATGATGAATACGCCTCCCACCAATGCCAAGCCCCGGAGACATCATATGATGATCCATGGATGCAACAGAAAATTCCTCTGAGGTCTGCAACAGAAAATTCACTCATTAGACATTTCCATCATATAAAATGATGATTCTGAATATCACTGTAAGAGAAATAGAAACCAACATCTCCATGCAAACACTTACAGCTTGGCTATGAGGGAGCACAGGAATATGACTCCGAGGAAACTCCCCGCTCAACCCACTGTCATATTTTGGTTCTCTGACGGTCTCACCACGTCCATAGTTTGTGTGCCATGTCATCATCCGCTCAGAAATCGTCTGCTTCTGATCCTGGGGACCGGATGGATACCCGTAACTTCTTGCATTGTCTGGGTATCCCTCATCACCTTCGTCCCCTCGAACAGGAGGGCTACCTAGCAATTCAGACAGAACAAAACCAACAATGAAGTCAGATACTTAGATCTGAGTAATCACCGATGGCAACCTCACGAATCAAGTCCAGATCCAAATGCCAAACCTTTGTGCCTCTTGTACTTGGTCTTGCATTGTGGGCAGCACTGGTTCCCATCCTTCCTCTCATACTCATAGCACGGCCGGCAGACCGGAAACCCGCAGATGTCACAAGCAACAAAGACATCCCCATCGGCAGTGGCACCGACACCATCCCCGCAGATCTGACAGACCTGGCTACCCTGATGCTTCGAAGATTTCTTCAAAACAACCGATAAATCCAACAACTTTCAGCTCAAACCAACAAACCCAAGTCACGCATTGGTAGAAAAAAAACACAACTTCAGCTTCAAACTTCCATCCTTTTTCAAAAAACCGACGAAAAAACAGATACCCAATGCAGAAATCGACAACATTCAGCTCGACAAAATCGAACGGACCAAAAAGAACACATTTTTCTGCACATTTCTGGATAAAACGAAAGTGGAAAAAAACGATTGCGAGGATTGGGTACTCACACCAGGGTCTCCGTCTACGTCCATTGGATCCCTGCACCTTCTGCTCCTCCCGGTGGAATCCCGCAAACAAAAACTTCAACCAGATCTAATCGGAGACTTGACACATTGCGAGTGGGAGGAGGAAGAGCCGAAGAGACGGCTTACAGAGATCGGGGCGAGATCTGTCCTCCCTCTCTCCGCTGTCCACCCTCTCTCTCTCTCTCTCTCTCTCTCGCACATTCACTTCTGTTCTGTATAAATTTGAAAACGAGAGAGGGAGAGAGAGAAAGGGACAGAGAGAGGGAGAGGGACACTTCAACAGTCCAGCAGAAATGGTGGTGGGTGGAGGGAGTACTTCTGTGCTTGTGTAAGCCAGGTGGCAGGGAGAAGAGAGATGAGGAGATAATATCAAAATAATAATATTATTATTATTATCAAAATAAATAATAATATTATTATTATTATCAAAATAAATAATAATATTATTATTATTAAAAAACGATCAAATAATGATAATAATTTCATTAATGAAAAATAAGATTGGTTCGATTTGCAAAAAAAAACAGTTTTGGTAAAAAAAAAACTGTGAAGAACTGGAGAGTTTGACATGCCACTGGTTTCTTTTGCATCTTGAAGATGTGTGTGTGTAGACATCCTGCCAAGCGAGGAGTGTATTTTCTACATGGACAAGTTGCCTCCTCTTTCACGTTTTATTTAAATGTTCTCTGGTACTTAAAAATGATGCGGCATTTATTTCACAACCCAAGCAACTCTAATTTTTTTGAAGATTACTACGTTTTGTGTGCTATTTTTGTGCATGTACGAGGAATAGCCGTCAATCTAATTTCATATGATCAAAGTTCAAATGCAATGAGAATGATCGTAGGATGCGACTGTAGAAAATGCAAAGTAGATGGGATTGTTCTTTGATGTAAATCCAATAAATGGCTCACGTTTTAGTCGTCGTTACACATCGGCGTTAGGGTGGACTACGACCATCCATGAAAATAAAACATTCGGGGGATTTTGGAAAATGATAGGTTGACATTTCTCGTACATATGGATGTGCTACGTCGATGCAACCGTACTGCTATCGTTTCGCCATACCAGTTGGAGGTGTAGAAAGAAAAGGTGAAAATGTCAATTATATATATATATGTGATAAAAAATGGAGACTGTAGGAAATTTCTTTAATACGTATGTCAGCTGCAAATTAAGTGCAGTCAATCTTGTTTAAAAAAATATATATCTGCGTGGTATTATAGTATACTACACATCGAAATATAAATGTAGATTTACCTCACCGAAATTGTATTTTTCAAACGCACATTTAGTGTTGGCTCAATGCCACCATCCACCGACATTTGTTTGGTAAAGTACCCATGAAACAGCACAAGTTGTTGCTTTGTATTATATCTCATCGAGAGGATGCACACTGCTTGTGTCGGTGCCACCAACTTTATGAATAAATATTGATAAAACTGGACTTCTCTATCGTATGTCACTTTTTCAAGAGAATGCATCAAGATCGCACATCACGATTCACGACGACGTCGATGTAGATACGGACGGCTCGTGATGGATGGGATTCTTAGTTCGTAAATTCAGGGGCTAATCATGGTTTCTCGTCCATCTTTGTTTTTGAGCAACCACTCCTAATTCTTCAGACTGACTAACCACTCTATTTATAATATCAACAAAATAGATTCAAAATTCATTGTTTACACAAGTGGTTGATATTGTTGATTACTGCAGTCGATGGGAAAGAGTATCTTCAATGTTTGTATTCATTGACAATAAATAAATATTTATGCACTCCCTGGTATTACATTCAGCACGTGCCTGTCCTAGTTTGATGTAATTCTAATAAATTTAACATGTAAATAATTCAAATAAATTTAACATGTAAATTAAATCCTATTTTACAAGACAAATGTGTCAAACTCAAATAAAATTAAGCCTAACTGGCCCGAAACATTTGAAAGTTCGTAAACCATTGGAAATAACGGTTAGAACTCATCTAAAATCTAAACCTAAATGGCGTAAAACTTCAAACTCATTTAAAATTAATCCAAAGTGGCTTAAAGATTTTATATTTCTTAAATATTGAAAATTACACTTTAAACATCTTAAATTTAAACCTAAATGTCTTTAAACATCATGTTTGTAGTGAAAAAATTCACTACAAACTTACGTCTTTTATATGATAAATTAAGTATAAGACTAATTTTGTACCAGCATGTATTTGATAGTATACCCTGAAACTTTCGTTGTGATTAGTTTATCCCTATAAAATCCACATCTGGATATAGATTTCAAGTATTAGCTCATAATTAAATGGTAGATTGAGAGTTTGCAGGTTTGAGAGATTCCTTAGCTTGTTATCAGTATTACTCCTCTTGACGACGTACCTGATAGATTTAGCTCTTGAAAGTAACGTATGAAATCTCGTATCTTTACGTTGCTGGAATTAACATAGCCGAGGTCCACTTACTGCAATAGTTTCAGCACAACGAAGGATCCATTTCACCTTCTAATTCCAAAACGTATGTATCGTAGGTCACACAGCCACGGAGAAACACCGAAAAGCAATGGAAAATTCATAAACACGATGACCATTAGATTCACCGTACCACTATTGACATCATATGATTAAACTAAAGAAGCTGAGATAGTTTTTTTTTGTTAACCGTAAACTTTATATAAACAGAAAGTTCAAACACAACAAATTCAGTACCATATTATAGTCTAGGTGGATAAAAAAATTTCCACCATAAAAACAAGAGTGGCCAACAACAGGCGATAACATAACAGACTCACACAAGGTGTTCAAACTATATCAAAAATTAAAAAATTCAATTCATAAAACATTGACCCTTAGAAGGGACTTCATCCTCAGAAATTTGATGAGGCAGTCGCGGGACATGAGGAGTATGTTCCATTACACAATCACTTTCCAAAGATATTATTGAACGCATATTGTTATCTTTTTCAAAGCCTGAACACAAACAATTGAACCAACAATGACAGAGAGATAAAATGTCATTAGTTACAATGTTTGGAGTAGTACACTTTCCTATAAAATTTCTGTTATTTTGTTCCTTCTAAATTGACCACAGAATAACTTGAATCAAAGTGTATCTTCCTTTAGATGAAAGATCAAATTTCAGTGGAAGAATACATGAAAATAAATCAGCAATATAACTAATGATAGGATATAAAGGTCCCTACAAAAAGACATGCTAAACAGCTGTGACAAAAGAACAATTGATAAATAAATGATTAATTGATTCCTCATATCTATTGCAAAAGATACAACTATCAGAACCAGTCCAACCCTTATTACAAAGGTTGACTTTAGTTAGAATCTTATTAAAAAAAACCAATCAAGAGAAGAGTTTAACCTTTAAAGGGGTCCGGCTGAGCCAGATGTGATCATAGAAATGAAATCTAAGCCCACCACCATTTATCACCTTATATCCAGAATTGACAGTGTACTTACTACTAGAAAGTGACCACTCAATAGTGTCCTCTTCAAGACAGAGCAACATAGTGTTAATGATATCTGTGAAGAGATCAGCCTGTGCTTGTATGGATCCAATGTTGGCTAAAGAAGAAGTTTCAGTAAATAAGTTGTGGAAATCTGCTCGATAAATTTCAATTGATCTCGCAATTGAAACCTTTTTAAATTTAGTGAGTATAAAAAGATCGGGGAGTACATTCTTTATTTTTTCCCCACACAACCATCTGTTTTCCCAGAAAATAATACTATTACCATTATTAACTTGAAAAGTGGTGAAATTATTAAAGAAATTGAAACAGGTCTTTATTTCATGCCAAATTGGGAAAAACCTTCCAATAGAGGTATTCAAAAGTGCCTCTGGCCAAGATTTTGAGAAATATCTAGCCTTCAAAATTTCTTTCCACTTTAGAAAGTAAGCGTTTGATAGTAGCTGCCAAAGTAGCTTAGTTTTTAGGGCTAAGTTAAAACTTTTGATATTTATGAAGTCCCATCCCCCATGATTTTTATCCTTGCAGAGTGCAACCCACTTAGCTAGGTGGAGAATGGTTGAGGAAGAAGATTTCTAAAGGAATTTGCACCTAAGTTTGTCGATAGCATTTGCCACCTTAACTGGCAGATAAAGAACCGAAAGATAATAGGTGGGAATGGCTGAGAGGACAGAATTAACCAAAGTCAGTCTACCACCTAAAGATAATTAATTGGCCTTCCAAAATGAAAGTTTTTTGGATAATTTTTTAAGAACTGGTGACCAATCTGTAACAGTAGCCCTTCTGTAGTGTAAGGGTAAACCCAGATATCTGATGGGAAGAAATGATGTCGAACAGCCAAGAATTTGGGAAGATCTAAGGGTGGCATCAACTGGAACCCAATACCAGTAAGAGATTATTTCTAAAAATTTATTTTTAATCCTAAACAAGTCTGGAAACAATACAGAATCTGCTTGATATTAATTATATTTTCCTCAGTAGCTGAGAGAAATAAAATAGTATCATCAACATATTGTATATTAACTATGTGTGGTCCACCGTTAGCCAGTTGAATGTCTGAAATCAAGTTCTACTCCATAGCTACAGATAACATCCTATTAAGGATGTTAATAACAACTATAAATAGGATTGGCGATAATGGATCACCTTGGCGTAGTCCATTTGAAGATTGGAAGAAACATTTAGGAGATCTATTAATTAAAATAGAAAAACGAATAGTGGAAATGCACATCTTTATCTAATTTGTCCATGTGGGTCCACAACCCATTCTTGTTAGGGAATCTAGTAGAAAGTCCTAATTAACGTTATCAAATACTTTTTCGAAATTCAACTTGAACACATATCCAGGAATGTCCATCACTTTCAAATAGTGTAGAGTTTCTTGAGCCACCAAGAAACAATCTTTAATATATCTTTCAAGAATAAAAGCACATTGAGAATTGTCTATAATTGTATCTAAAACTGGGAAAAATCTTGAAGCCAATGTCTTAATGATTATTTTGTACAAACTGTTTACTAGACTGATAGGTCTAAAATAGTTGTAATTGTTTCTGTTCAACTGCTTGGTTGAACAATTAGAGTGATAATACTATTAGAGGTGAAACGCTATGGATAGGTTTATGCCTCAAAGATGAAAAGGAATGGAAAATGAACAAACTAGAATCTAATAGAATCTATTTTCTTTTGGGTTAATTTCCTAGTATTTGTGTTTTTCATTGGAAATAAATAGAAAATAAAAGTTATGTATTTATACCTACTAATGGAAACAAAAGAAAAGTAGTTTTAATTTGTCTAAATAAACATAAACGTTTTCGATTTTACAATGATAATAGAAGTAATGAAACCACATAAAATTAGCATTGTTAATCCACATTTGATCAGCTATCACTTTTTTTTTTTTTGAGCTAACCCACACTTCTGCATATTTCTTCAGCTTCATCGTCGTCATCTTCATTCTCAAAAGTTTGTACTTGATTTAAAAATTAATTTTCAATATCTTATTTATTTTCCTCTAACTCATCTTCAAATAAATTAATTTTGTCTTTTCTATGAATGAAATTATATAACAAAAAAACCTTGACAATATTATTTTAACTTATGAATTAAAAGAAAATGGTATGTAATCTCGTAAGATGTCGAATTAATACTTTATTACACTAAAGGCATGTTCAAAAACGTTAAACATCAAGGTTACATTTGCACCACATTGATCACATTCTAGTTTTAGAAAATTAAAACATATGCAACTCACAGAATACGTGCAACTACATTTTTTAGGAATGACTTTTAACCCTACAAAGTACAAACAAATAAGTAAAATGCGAAAGTTTACGGAAAGTCTTTCAAACAAAACATATACAAATTCTTAAGATTCCCATTCTATTTTAAGAGCAAAAATTTGCAATCACATAATGATTATGAACTCTGCACACTTAACTATAATAATAAAGAAAATAATGAGCAACCTTCTATAGAGTGGAAAATACAGGGATAGAAGTAGCAGGTGCACTATCATATATTTCTAAATAACATTAAGACAATATTTGGTAGGGATTCCTAACTATAGCTTTTAACAAGAATCGTTTTCCCCCCAAAAAGTCGAAACAAACGCAAATTTTTGGAGAGCTTCTAGCGAAAATCATTTTTAACTTCTATGTACAAATCTCCAGCGAAAAGTCAGAAACCCAGAAGCTTACTTGAGTGAGCTTTGGCCAAAAAGCCTAAATCACATTTTCTTTATGGACCATATTATCCTTATAATATTAGTGTAGACACTTTAATTTTCTCAATTTTGCGGGATGGGGATGTAGTGGTTGAACTTTAACCCTATCAAAGCCCATTTAATTCATGGAGACCCAATTAGGCCCATGAAGGCCCACTTAGACCTGTTAAGCCCTAATTGAGCTCACTTGGGCCCATCAAATTTAATTAGGCCCATCTAACTCTTTTAAAACTCTTTTAACTTGTTTTGGGCCCATTTAAACTCATTTGGGCCCATGGGGGCCCACAAGGCCCACATAGGGCCATGAGGCCCATGAAGCCCACTTAGGCCCATTGAGCCCAAATGCGTCCACCTTGGCCCAAAGCCCATAACATCAGCCAACATTCAGTTTAACCATCATTTCAGTCCAATTGAAACCAGAATTTCATTCACCCACATTAAACCATCTTCTTTTTCTTCATTTTTTGCCAAATTCACCATATTTCATTGAACCCATTCTCTCCACCAAGCCTCACGAAATCAGTCCAAGTCCACCTCCTTATTGAGCTCACCATCTCGCTGTCATTCCAGCCAACAATTCGGAGCACCCTCAGCCGTTGGATGGCTCGCCGGAGAAGCCAGGATCGTCGTCCATCTCTGTCGGTGGGTAGGGGAGCAAACCGGAGCGCGTGGGGGACAGCCGTTGGCTGTTTGCTGAGCTGGCGTAACGACTGTCAGAGGTTGTTGCTGTTCTGTTGGGTGTCGCGTGCTGATTTGGTTGCAATTTGTTGGGTTCCGGTGCTCCTATATAAGGAGGAGGAAGCCAGCATTTCAGACAGAGGATTCAGAGCATTTCTTTCCACTCTCGCGAGAAAGAGAGTAGAGTTCAGAGAGAGCAGAGAGCTAGAAGGGGAATCCAGAGCTCAAAGTGTAGTTCAGAGCTCCGGCGAGGTCCAGAGAATTCTCCAGCCAGGTACACCCTCCTCAGCCCTCTCTGATCTTCGTGTTTAGCTTTCTAGGTTTCCCTGAGCTTGCTCGTGTTGATTCCATCAAGACTAGAGGTTTCCTCTGGTCGGAATCTCCTCCTGGACTTCACCGAAGTCGATCTCCGACGATCTAGGTTGGGGGACTGATCCAGGACGTTTCCTGGACCCCCGAGCCCTCTCTCCTCCTCCTCTGGTCTTCCCCGAGCTTTTCCGCCCCGTGCCTCGCCGCTCCGCCGCTCCCAATAGCCGCCACGCTGTCCGTCGGAAGAACGCGTCGATCCGCCGTCGCCGGAGAAGACGATGGAGTCCAGAGGTCGACCGTGCGCCTCCCGCACTGCAGAGCCCCTTCAATCATCCAGGATCACTCCTCAGCCTCCTGCAAGCGCACCCGAGCTTCCAAAGCCGCGCCACGACCGCAGGACCGCTGCAGCAACGCCGCACGTCGGAGGAAGCCACGACGGCGATGGTCAGGCCACCACCTCGCTCCACCAACCTCCGCACTGCTCCAGAGATATCCCCCGACTCATCCGTTTTTGATTTCATGATAAGACACTTGTATACATATTGAATTTATACAGCAAGCACTTTATATCTTTTTCAAGTTTTAATATTTATGAAAATATGT
>JAMKQA010010057.1:0-17114 GCA_024699735.1 Posidonia australis | reverse complement strand
ATTAGTTGATGTATCCACATATAGGTATTGCACTTCTCTGTCTTGTACACATACTGAGAAAACAACATTGTTGATCAAATTCTATCAAAATTTCTCTTCAGATCATTCCATGAGGTCGAAGTAAGGATCAAAGAGAAACTCACTAGATTTCAGTTCTTTTTGATAGCCACTGTCGCAAGCTTCGCTTACTACATAATTCCCAACTACTTTTTCCCTTCAATATCTGCTCTCTCCTTTGTTTGCTGGATATGGAAGAAATCGATCACTACCCATCAGATTGGCGGTGGATACTATGGCCTTGGGTTGGGTTCGATCGGGTTGGATTGGTCGGCCATCAGTACAATCTTGGGAAGCCCCATGGCTAACCCTGCGATGACAATCCTCAACACCATGGCTTGATTCATTTTGATCCTCTACGTTGTAACACCATTCGCGTATTGGACTAATGCTTATAATGCAAAGAAATTTCCTAAATTTTCCGCACAATTGTTCGATAAGGATGGTCAACGTTACAATATCTCTCGAATTCTGGATTCTGAAAAGTTACAATTAGATGAAGATGCTTATAACAAGTATTCGCCTATGTATATGAGCGTATACATGCCGTATCAGTATGGTTTTGGCTTTGCAAGTGTTACAGCTGCTCTTACTCATGTTGCACTCTATAATGGAAGGTATACATTATTCTTTTCCTTGACGAAAGCTAACGTTTCGAGTTATAGTGTAAAAAATATAAATATCTGAAGTATTGTAAAATGGATATTTCTAACTGGTGTTCAAATTGTCATTATGATTTATTGTTTTCTGAAATTAATTGACGTGCTCAAAAGTAGTGTATGTTGCATGCAAAACTAGAAATTCAGTAACTTGTCATACTCCTTTTCTAGGTCAATATGGAAACAATTCAAGGAGACTAGAAGGAATGGAGACAGAAAGGTTGACATTCACACAAAGATAATGAGAAAGAACTACGATACAGTTCCTCAATGGTGGTTTCTTGTAATTTTAATATCAATAATAGCTTTGTCCGTATTTACCATCGTAGGATATGGAGAAGAGCTCCAGCTCCCATATTGGGGAGTTCTCTTAGCTTGTGCTTTGGTTCTTCTTTTTATCAGTTGGTGTTATTCAAGCTACAACAAACCAGGTGTTTTCATTTTTCAACTATGTTACTTTGTTAGATCATGATATTTTGTTATCTTTTAATACCATATGAAAAGCATAGATATGGAATTGGATCTTCCTCAGTTAAAATTTCTTCTGGTTACGTGGCTTTGTTTTTGGTGTAAAGGGTATAACATTAAATGTGGTCTCGGAGGTGCTTGTGGGGTACTTGTACCCTGGAAGACCAGCTGCAATCATAGCCTTCAAAGCATACAGTATGATGAGCTTGTACCAAGCTCTTGCATTCCTGATGGATTTCAAGTTTGGTCACTACATGAAGATTCCTCCCAAATCCATGTTCATTGTACAGGTAACATATTTCTACTAGAAAACTTTCATGCCAAGTTTTGGTTAGAGTTTAACTGAAATTTATAAGATCTTTTAAATTAATTAGATTGTGTGAATCGAATCAAGATGTTTAGCATCTCATATTGCTTGTAAGTTTTCAACTAGATATTATGAGGAGCAACATGAGATGCATATTCTTCTTATTTATGTTTTGTGAAATTTATACTACACTTATTAATTGGCTGAATTGACTATCAAGTAATATAAACTAAAATGAGATAAATAAAGCCCATTAAAAATCACAAATAAGCTGTTCAAGTAAAGATTCGTAGGTGCCTTCGGCCTATCAGTTTTAGTTAATGTGAACAATGCTTGTCAATACTCTATAACAGCGCGTAATGGTGGTCAAGAAGCGTAAGATTCTAACATCACATGTCGTACCTTTGTTGAAACAGATCATGGGCACAATAGTCTCCTGCTGCGTAAGCTTCGGCACAGAATGGTGGCTCTTCACATCCATCAAAAACATTTGCGACCCACCCAAGCTCCCCAAAGGCTCCCTATGGACGTGCCCGGGAGAGAACGTCCTCTTCAGCATGTTCAACGTCTGGGGCCTCGTCGGACCAGCCCGAATCTTCGCCCCGCACGGTGTCTACCGCAACATGTACTTCTTTTTCCTCGTCGGCGTCGTCGTCACCACCTTCTTCTGGTACTTGGCCGTCAGGTTCCCGCACAAGCCATGGCTGAGGTCCGTCAACCTGCCCATCATACTGGGTGTGGCAACAGACATGCCGACCGTTAAGCCTGTGACGTTCTGGTCGTGGTTGTTTGTGGGGATCGTTTTCAATGTGGTGGTGTATAGGAAGTACAAGGGGTGGTGGGCGAGGTATAATTACGTGTTGTCCAGTGGGTTGGACGTTGGGGTGGCGTTCATGGCTTTGATGGCGAGTGTGTTGCAGTTGCAGGGGGTGTATGGAATTAGTTGGTGGGGGTTGGCTGTAGATGATCATTGTCCGTTGGCCAAGTGTCCTACTGCTCCTCGGATAAAGGTTGATGGGTGCCCATTGATTAGTTAATTATGCGTATGGGATAAAGGTGGATTGTTACAGTTTATGGACTCCAAGAACACGTACGGAATTTAGATATATATTTGTTTCTTATGTTAATAAAATGGGAAAGTCTACCTTATTTGTAGTGTTATTTCATAAAGTTGCAATTGTCCATTATCAATTATGATGATTTGTTTGTAGTTGCAAATTTCAATATCCATATTTTTGGATTAATGATTTGTCTCAAAAAAAAAAAATGTTTGAGTTAATGATCAAGATTAAACGTCATTGGTATCTACAAAACTTACTGTGTATCATAACCCACATTAAATTTAATATGTTGCAAAACTTATTCTCCTTAGGAAAATTTATATTTATTAAAAAATTATTTATCTTTGTTTATTATCTTTGAAATATTTATTGAAACTATAAGCAATTTCAGAAAGAAAAAAAAAGCTTCTAAACGACAACAGTTGAAACTTTTTAAATTTGAAATTAATGATTTTTCCAAATATTTAGAATTTATCACAACCCACTAGAACTAAAACAGAATTAGAACGATTGTTTGTTGTAAATAAAAGAAAATACAGGTGGAGATCTATTTTTTATACATTGAATTACATGCAGGAATGTATTATACATGAGCTACCTTGTCTACATTATGGATGCTCTAGTGATATGATTCTCCTTGCTCAAATTGAGATTAGTCCTGTAAACTAAGTAGTGAGGGGGTTTATGCGTAGTAATGAGAGAGCTTTGTGGCCTTTTTTTTTATAGAGAGTAGATTAGATTTTGTTTTAAAATTTTAAATTTATTTCTTTATGTATCATACTTTTCCAAAAGCATGGGTTTGATACTACTCAAAATAAATAAATTCATAAATCAGCAAGATTAAGCATTGCTTAAATTATTATTTCATCCTACATATAACCATGTGACGTACCATATAGGGTTCAAAATGTGCATTGGAATAATGACATTTATTTTTCATTAGTCAATCATGTGCATTCTAATTATGTAACATATTTGACTATCATTAATTTGCTTTGAGGTGGGGATAACACAAATCAAGAATCTTGACTGCCTATTGCATGGGAATAATTTTCTGATGTTTAATTATTGCATAGGTTCTTTGCGAGAGTGCTAAAAAAATTATACTTACCCATGCATCAAGAAAACTAAGGATGCAGAGTTCGTTTTGTAGGATAGGAAGGGAGAAAGGAAAGGGTTTTTTTACGTCAATATGTTTCTTATGATGCATATTTTTATCAATATCCTTCTTCTAACTAAAATTGTGTCCATACCCTCGTTGGACCAAACAATTACTATAAATACATCTGTTGTGAGTCTCTATTTACTTATATTATATATCTCTAACTCAACTAAAGTTAACCCTAACTCCAACATATGGAAATTACTAACCTTCCCTTATACACATTGTTCCTTCTTCTTCTTTTCTTCCAAACCACCTTCCAACACTCTCTCCTTCTTTTTCATCTCATCCACTCCATTTTGTCAAAAACATGACTAAGAGTCCCTCTCCACCTTCTCATCATCGCCTTTGCTGCTGCTTCCTCCTACTCCCCCCATCCATCCATTGGTTGCATTCTAAGTAGTCTCCAATAACAATGCTAAGCTTCAACTTAACTCGAATTAAGCACTCAACATACCATTCAGTAAAACCTATTTTTCATCTCTTCTCCCTCTACATTTCCAACCTAACCCACAAGCCCCACTCTCCTAACCCAATCCGGTGCTCCATTCATCTCCTTATCTACTGCTAGTGAGGAAGAATAGAAGGTTTAGGAATGAGAAGAATAAGCAACTACAAGAGAGGTATATTAACCTAAAATCTATTTGGATGTATTGGTCTTTTTAATGGCAGGTAGCAGTTACATTTAATGTTGTTGATGATAAATCTAATTGGAGGGTATGTAGCATAATTTTTGGTCCAATGAAGATATTGCATCAACTTTTCTTAGAAGAAGTATATTGACGTTACTATCGATTTTAAGGAAGATATTAAACTATAAATGCCGAAAGGAAATTATTGAGATGGCTTCGATGTTTTGTTGTTTTGTGACATTGATGGCGTGCATGCATCTTTTTCTTTTCTCTCTTTGTTGTTTTTTGCAAAGCAAAAAAGGGTACAAACTCATATGTACGAGCACATGGGTCCCCAACAAGGGACAACACAGAAAGTCCAGGAAATACATGTCAAACCCAGGATGATAGCAATCAAAGCTAACATGGACAACAGCAAAAACCTATCTTTGTTGTTGTTTTCATTTTAGAGTACAGGATAACAGGTTTGACGGTAATGCATGTCATTTTGTCTCTTGTGCACAAAATCATGCATGGGTGCCTTCACGTGCATGCTTCTTTCTTCTGTTTTACATTCACCCCCTCACCAATCACGTACATGTTTATTTTTCATGAGTTTACATACATGCTTGCATGAGGTTAAATGTATGAATTTACAAGCACTTGCATGCTCTCTCTTTTGTTTTGCATAGTTCATGTATATTTGCAAATAGGATTTTGTATGGGCGTTCATGTACTAATTTGAACATTACATTAAAATTTATGAATCAAAATATTAGTCGTTATTTCATCAAACACTGTATACATAGTTCATCTTATGATGAATTTGAACACTTTTTTTTTTTTTGCAAAGCAAAAGGAAGGTAAGCCCTCAAAAGTATATATATAGATGTAAATCAAAGTCTGTTACAAGCCAATCTATCCAGACACAAGTCCGGCATAAGTAAACAAAACATTATATGCTACTTAGTCACAAAATATAGATAGTCCCAAACACCTATGCTGGAAAGAGATTTGGAGCCCACTTAGGGTTTGCTGGAAGACTGCCACGCTTCTTCATATATACAAGGCCTACGCTTTTTTTTTTTTGTATTGCCTAAATTTGAACACTTCTTATTCAAGTCTAAAGTCAGACTACATATATACAAGGTACTACAAACTAGTATAGTGTCTAGAATTTAATTATACAAAACATGACTTTCACATGTCTATTGATATACATCCTTAGAGTTCAAAATTTAGGCCATAGAACAAAAATAGGTAAAGCCAATATCATGATACCTACTAGTCTTTCATCACGGCACATCACTTACTTCACTTGAAACAAAAAAGCTATCGTGGGAATGGGACGGCATGTACTCAGTATGTAACATGGTCATTCAAAAAGAGAATTTATTGACACCTGCTTGAAATCACAAAGGATCATTGAGTAAAAGTTTAGATCAAGAGAACACCAACTTATGATAAATGCATTTCATCATTTAATCTTTTAACATCCTCTGCCACATATTTAGACATTGAACCTTTGTCTTTCACCAAAAGACTGCAGCATCTACCCTGTGAGGAGTCTTTATATGGCTTTAACCTTCACTCCACCTCGGTTAGATCCAAAGTGTCACACTGTCCCATCATTGGGTGCTACCTATCGTGGTATGTTTTTTTTGTTTGCAACCATTAGTTAAAAATATATTAAAAAACTTCTTGGTTACGATACCACCACCGAGTATTAAAGTACTACAATAAAGTTTCAATGCATTGTGTCATGAAGGGTCCAAAGAAACAAAAGCACATTCTGTGAATTACAACCCGGCCCACAACATTTAAGAAGTCTCTTAAGAATAGAAACAACAATTGAATCACAATCTACATTCACAAGGTTATCAGCATCGTTGGAAATTAGAACTACAGCTGAGGTAACTGTAGAAGTGACTCCAATTGAGGAAGCTATAATTTGGGAGGTTAAATTAATTTTAGCTCTCTTTCCAATCTACCTGCATGCTGATAAACCCAACAGATGTTCCCTCATCAGGGGTATCTGAACTAATGTTTCTTGTCCAAGAAGATATTAGAGAGATAATATTGACAATAATATTTGTTGATCAGTAAATTCCTAAATATTAAGTTATTCATGACTAACCACAAGGACCATAAAATTGCATGTACAAGTGCATACCAACATTTTTTCGGTAGTTGATGTTTACCATGTAGATGCAAATCAAAAAGATCTGAAATTTTAAGCAAGGATGTGTTTACATTACCATTCAAGAAAAAATTGCCAAATTTTCATCGCATAGGGGCAAAGAATAAATAAGTGAGTAGTTGTTTCAGTGTGATTGTCACAAATGGGACATGTTGTTGATCTAGTCCAACCTTTTTTATTTAAGTGTTCTCTGATAAGGATCTTATTATTACATACCAACCAAACAAACAATTTAACTTTTAAGGGAGTGTAGCATTTCCAAATACAGTTAGCCAATGCTATTCCGAGACCACCGTCATTGAGAGTGTCATAGCAGGATTTGATCGAAAACATATTATTCCTAGTACGAGTCCAACAAACTGCATCTAAATTTTCACCCAAATTTAGATTTTCCATGATATCTACAAAGGCTTCAAGTTGTTCTTGTAGTTTTTCCTTATTGGCTATTCTAACCAGTTGTAAAGGAAATAACTTGCCGAAGTCATTTCTATATAAAGATTGCATCTTCATAACACTTATTTTCTTGTTTTTGGTGACAGTGTATAAGTTGAGAAGTAAGCTTTTCAATACTGAATCATTATACCAAACATTCTCCCAAAAAATAGTATCTTTTTCATTATTTATTAAGAATTTAGTAAAGGTCTTGAAAATCAGGAAGCTTTTCGTTAATTCATATCAAAGTGAGAACATTTTGAAGATGATATGTTAAGAAAAGCTCCAAGATTTAATCTGTGAAAGCATCTTGCTTTCAAAAGACTTGTCCATTTAAGATTTTACTTACTATTTATCAACTGCCACTATAATTTATATTTCAAAGTTAAATTAAAATTTTTCAAGCATATTATACCCCACTGATTTTGATTTTTATTTCAACAATTAGATAAAGATGCTTATAACAAGTATTCGCCTATGTATATGAGTGTATACATGTCGTACCAGTATGGTTTTGGCTTTGCAAGTGTTACAGCTACTCTTACTCATGTTGCACTCTATAATGGAGGTATACATCATTCTTTTCCATGACGACAGCCAATGTTTCGAGTTATAGCGTAACAAAAAAAAAGCCAAGTAGTGTAAAATGGATATTTCTAACTGGTGTCCAAATTGTCATTAGGATTTATTGTTTTCTGAAACTAATTGATGGGCTCAAAGGTTATGTTTGTTGCATGCTGAACTGAAAATTAATTCAGTAACTTGTCATACTCCTTTTCTAAGTCAACATGGAAACAATTCAAGGAGGCTCGAGGGAATGGGGACAGAAAGGTTGACATTCACACAAAGATAATGAGAAAGAACTACGATACAGTTCCTCAATGGTGGTTTCTTGTAATTTTCATGTCAATGGTAGCTTTGTTTGTATTCACCATCGTACGATATGGAGAAGAGCTCCAGCTCCTATATTGGGGACTTCTCTTAGCTGGTGCTTTGATTCTTCTTTTTATCCTGCCAGTTGGTGTTATTCAAGCTACAACAAACCAGGTATTTTCATTTTTATCTACACTACTTTGTTAGGTGATAACGTTTTGATACTTTCTAGCACACCATATGAAATGCATAGATTTGGCATGTACTTAGTATACTATTTTCAATCAAGACTGAAAAACAATATGGCAATGACCAACCTTAATGTGGCAGTTCATAGGTTAGGGATTTGCTGGATTGTTGATGAAATTTCTTGTGGACAATCCCTACATGTGGTGGCCTTCAACATTAGTTGATGTATCCACATATAGGTATTGCACTTCTCTGTCTTGTACACATACGTACTGAGAAAACAACATTGTTGATCAAACCCTATCAAAATTTCTCTGCAGATCATTCCATGAGGTCGAAGTAAGGATCAAAGGGAAACTCACTAGATTTCAGTTCTTTTTGATAGCCACTGTCGCAAGCTTCGCATACTACATAATTCCCAACTACTTTTTCCCTTCAATATCTGCTCTCTCCTTTGTATGCTGGATATGGAAGAAATCGATCACTACCCATCAGATTGGCGATGGATACTACAGCCTTGGGTTGGGTTCGATTGGGTTGGATTGGTCTGCCATCAGTACAATCTTGGGAAGCCCCATGGCTAACCCTGCGATGACAATCCTCAACACCATGGCTGGATTCATTTTGATCTTCTACGTTGTAACACCATTCGCGTATTGGACTAATGCTTATAATGCAAAGAAATTTCGTATATTTTCCGCACAATTGTTCGATAAGGATGGTCAACGTTACAATATCTCTCGAATTCTGGATTCTGAAAAGTTACAATTAGATGAAGATGCTTATAACAAGTATTCGCCTATGTATATGAGCGTATACATGCCGTACCAGTATGGTTTTGGCTTTGCAAGTGTTACAACTGCTCTTACTCATGTTGCACTCTATAATGGAAGGTATGCATTATTCTTTTCCTTGACGAAAGCTAACGTTTCGAGTGATAGTGTAAAAAAGATACATATCTACCAAGTATTGTAAAATGGATATTTCTAATTGGTGTTCAAATTGTCATTATGATTTATTGTATTCTGAAATTAATTGATGTGCTCAAAAGTAGTATGTTGCATGCAAAACTAGAAATTCAGTTACTTGTCATACTCCTTTTGTAGGTCAATATGGAAACAATTCAAGGAGACTAGTGGGAATGGAGAAAGAAAGGTTGACATTCACACAAAGGTAATGAGAAAGAACTACGATACAATTCCTCAATGGTGGTTTCTTGTAATTTTAATATCAATGATAGCTTTGTCCGTATTCACCATCGTAGGATATGGAGAAAAGCTCCAGCTCCCATATTGGGGAGTTCTCTTAGCTTGTGCTTTGGTTCTTCTATTTATCCTGCCAGTTGGTGTTATTCAAGCTACAACAAATCAGGTATTTTCATTTTTCAACTATGCTACTTTGTTGGATCTTCCTCAGTTAAAATTTCTTCTAGTTACGTGACTTTGTTTTTGGTGCAAAGGGTATAACATTAAATGTGGTCTCGGAGGTGTTTGTTGGGTACTTGTACCCTGGAAGGCCAGCTGCAGTCATAGCCTTCAAAGCATACAGTATGATGAGCTTGTACCAAGCTCTTGCATTCCTGACAAATTTCAAGTTTGGTCACTACATGAAGATTCCTCCCAAATCCATGTTCATTGTACAGGTAACATATTTCTACTAGAAAACTTTCATGCCAAGTTTTGGTTAGAGTTTAACTGAAATTTATAAGATCTTTTATGTTAATTAGATTGTGTGAATCGAATCAAGATGTTTAGCATCTCATATTGTTTGTAAGTTTTCAACTAGATATTATAAGGAGCAACATGAGATGCATATTCTTGTGACTTATGTTTTGTGAAATTTATACTACGCTATCTTATTGTAGTTATAAACATCTTAAATAGTATGTTATCACTTGTTGTGGACAGTAAGTTGATTTCATGTATTCAGATGCTAAATGGTGGACCACACATAGTAAATATACAATATACAGATGATACTGTCTTATTTCTATCAGCTAGTGAGGAAAATATAATCAACATCAAGAGGATTCTGTGTTGCTTTCAATCTTGTTCTGGATTGAAAATAAATTTTCATAAATCCTCTCTTACTAGTATTGGTGTTCCAAATGACTCCATCATTAGATCTTCCCATATTCTAGGATGTACTACATCCCTTCTACCTATTAAATATCTAGGATTACCTCTACACTTTAGGAGGACAAATTTTAATGATTGGTCCTCAGTAATTGAAAAAATATCAAAAAAAATTATCTCTTTAGAAGGCAAAGCAATTATCTTGAGGTGGAAGATTAACTCTTGTGAATTCTGTACTACTAGCTATCCCGACTTATTATCTTTCTGTATTTCATCTTCCAGCTAAGGTAGAGAAAATGATTGACAAACTAAGGTGCAGATTTCTCTGGAAATCCTATTCTTCTTCCTCCTCCACATGTCATCTAACTAAGTGGGCAATATTATGTAGATCTAAAGCTCAAAAAGGATGGGGCATCATTAACATTAAAAATTTTAATGTGGCATTAAAATCTAAATTGCTATGGCAACTACTATCTAGTTCCTATACTTTAAAGTGGAAAGAAATTTTAAAAGCAAGGTATTTATCTAGATCCTGGCCAGGGGCTCTTTTAAACATATCAACTGGAAGATCTTCTCCAATCTGTCAGGAACTAAAAGGTTGTTTCAGCATAGTCAATAGTTTCACCACTTTTCAAGTCAACAATGGAAGTAGTACTATCTTCTAGGAAAATAGATGACGGTGTGGGGAAAAACTTAAAAATATTTTTCCAGATCTTTTTAAGCTGGCTAAATTTAAAAAGACTTCAATTGAAAAAACAATCGAAATCTTTAGAGTAGACTTTGACAAGTTATTTACTGGTCCTACGTCATATGATAACATTGTCAATATTCAGAATCAGGCTGATCTTCTTATAGATATTCTAAACAATATGATGTTATGCCCTGAGGATGACACTTTGCAGTGGAACTCCTCCAAAAACTATTATACTGTCAACTCCTACTACAATATAATTAATGATGGTAGACTTAGATTTCAATTTTATGATTATATTTGGCACAGCTAGGTCTCTTTAAAAGTAAAACTGTTTTCTTGGTTGGTTTTATTCAATAAGGTACTGACTAAGTGTGACCATGCCGGTGGAACCCTTGCACGGCTCTCCTCCTAACAGGTGCGTGGAACCACACGAGGAGACCCGATACAGTCACGATGAAGATAGTGAATTCGGAGGAAAAGACTAGACCTGGAAACACCAAGGGAAGATAAAAAGGATATGGAAAGGAGTCGCCACCTAGTCTTTTAATGGAAAGACGAGGAAAACCAAAAACACAAGAAAACTGGGAAGCAAACAAGATGCAGAATGTATGTGTGTGCTCTGTGCCTAATGGATAATGCACAAATGAATGCGGGCCAGAGTTAGGGTAAGAATTCTGGTTACGCATGGGGAAGGGGTTAGGCACCCCTATGCGTCCGAAAAAACTCGGTCTTTCTGGGTTTCCCTATTGTCAATGGTCTATGGATGTATGCTTGCTTATTCTATATGCTCATGCTAAATGTGACTGAAAACATGCCAAATCAAGTAAAGAAATCAAACAAAGGGAAAAGTTAATCCGAGGGTCAAATGTAGGCATGGAGAATGTCGCTTTACTGTACGCCCTTGGGCGATGAGGAAAATCGTGAAAATCGAGAAATTCTCGGAAAGTATCTCGCAAATCAGCGGAAATTTGGATAAAATCCGAGAAAATAAAAAAGAAGAAAATAATCCTCATTTAGGGACCATGTCGGCTTTGTCAAGCCTTTTACTGTACGCCCTTGGGCGATGGAAAGCCAAAACAAATCTAAAGGCGAAAACCAGGAGAAATCCGAGAAGCAGCGAGTAAAACCAAGCTCGAAAAGAGTTGAAAAAGCATGCACAATGTAAGGAAGAAAAGGCAAGAAAACTTGTAAGAAAGATGTGAAAAAATGTGCAAAATGCATATGTGAGTATAAATAGTGAGAATTCTAGGGGCCTTTGTGCAAAAAACCCAAATTATGATTAAAACTGATATTCTGAAGCCCAAATCATTAGAAATACATAGAAAAACACATTCTATGCAATTATGAAGAAATCTGGGGTCAAATGTGCAAATATGTACAATCCTAGTCAAAATGAAGTTTCCTAGGGGCCAAAATGCAATTTTACCACTAAAACATGCATTTAAAACAATTCATTGGAAATTCAGGGTAAAATGCAAGAAAAATGATTCAGAAAGGTTTCAGAAAGTTTTAGGGGCAAAACAATTATTTTACCCCAGAAAACAGGCATTTAGAGTAAATTCTATGAAGTATAGGGGTTAAAATGCAAATTGCCCAACAGAACAAAGCAACCAGAAAAGTTTCTGAAGAAACTAGGGATAAAAATGTAATTCACAGAGAAATAAAGCACTCAGAAGAATTTCAGTAAAGTCTGAGAGTTAAAATGCAATTTACCCAGAGAAAACATGTTTTAAAGAAGTTTTCAATAAAATCCAGGGGTTTTAATGCAAATAAACCAAAGAAATGTGCATTCTAAAAAGTTTCAAAAGAATACAAGGGCTTAAATGCAATTTTCATAGAAAAATGTACATCCAGAAAACTTTCAGGAAAGCTTAGGGTCTTTTATGCAAACATGTTGAATTAAAATGCATTGAAAGAAACCTTGAGGGCTTTTGCTAAAGTTTAATACTTGGAAAACATTATTTTAAATGTTCAGGGGGCAAATGCAATATGTTCAATGAAAACTTTATTCGAATGATTTATGAAAAATGAATAGATGACCTATTTGTAATAAAAGGACGTATGTGTAATGACAAAAGAATCTGATTAAAAGAAAAACAATGTTTCTGTATTTTATTCAAATAAAACGTTTTAAATTATTTTTTAAGTGAAAAAAAGAAACGACGGAGCTTCAACGCCATCGACCACCGGAGGGGGCATACAAAGTCTTCCCGTGGTCTAATCTCAAATCAGACCCCATAGGAAGCAAGAGGAAGGAGAAGGGAGAAGATCCATCGGAGTGGATCGAAAATGTAACGGTGGGAGTGGGCCTCCCACTTACCTTGCCATCGAGGAGCTCTGGCGACGGTGTCGAGGAAGAAGGGCCTTTGGAGGGTTGCGGCGCGGCGGTCCAGCGATCCAGGAGGCCTCATGGAGCTTCCTCGCTTCTTCTAGAGCGGAGTGGAGGTGAATAGAGCAGAGTGGAGGCTGCCTGTCGCCGCTGTGGCCTCCTCCGGCGGGTGACGCTGCTAGGGCGATCCAGAGCTCGTGGCACGATCCTAGAGGCTCCAGAGGCTTCGTGGTGCATCCTGGAGCGTTGCTGGAGCATTGGAGATGTGCGAAGCGGCGGGGAGCACGTGGTCCACCTCTAGAGTGGTTGTCTTCTCCAGCGACGACTGGATTGGCGTGTCAAACGATATTCGTGTGGAGCTGTCTAGAGGTGATGGAGCGGCGATCCAGGGAATGGAGGAACTCAAGGATGACTAGAGGAGGAGGAGAGGAAGTTCGGGGGCCAAGGTCGTGCCCTGGATCGTTCCCCCCACCTACATCGTCGGAAAACGGCGACGGTGAGCTCCAGGAAGCAACTCCGACCAGAGATGACCTCTGGATGGCTCAGAATTGTCCAGAAAGAATGAAAAGGGATCCAGGAAACTATGAATTGTCCAAAAAGAAGGAGGAGAGATCAGAAGGGGCGTACCTGGCTTGACGGAGCTTTGCAACTTGCCAAAGCACCTGGAATCTCCTTCTCTCCTCTTTGCAAGCTCCCCTTTCTCTCTGGAATTCTCTGGCACTCTCAACTCTCTACCTCTCTCGTGCCAAAAGTCTTCCAAACTCTGCCTCTACCCCTCCTTTTATAGCTGAAGAAACCCAACAACCCACTTCAACCGACGGCCAACCATGTAATAGAAATGCCTAACAACTCTCTAACCTCTCCAACCAGACTCGTAACAACCTAACAAACTACAAACTACTGTCCCCCCACGCCATCTCTGTCCCCTCGATCGCTGACAAGGATCTACGGCGATCCAGGCCCCGCTGGTGACTCATCGAGTGGTTGGGGCTGCTTGGAGGTTTGCTGGATCAGTGGTGTTCAAATTGGCTGAAGGAGCTCAATAGCTGGAGCAGGTTTCAGACTGATTTGTGGGAGATCAGTGGAGAAGAAATGGATTCAGTGAGAAAAAAAAGGGAAGTTGTGTATTTTTTTGGTAAAATTTGGTAAATGAAGACTGATGGAGAGAGAGAAATAAGGTAATGGGTTGGAAGAAAAATGGGTTAAATTATTTTTGGTGGGCCTTCGTGGGCTTTGGAACCAAGGTGGGCTCAATTGGGTTTAATGGGTTTATGCGGGCCTTGTGGGCCTCCATGGGCTTTAATGGCCCAAAGTGAGCTTCAAGGAATTAAATGGATCTTCAATGAGTTAAATGAGATTAAATGGACTTCAAGGAGCTAAATGGGCTCTCAATGAGTTAAATGGGCCTCCAAGGGCCTATGTGGGCAACGGTGGGCTAAATTGGGCTTTGTGGGCTTTGAATGGATTCAATTAGGGTTAGAGCTCAGCCACCACATCTCCATCCTGTAAAATTGGGGTGTCTACACTAAGGATAACCTCTGTAAAAGGGGTTGGAACGGTTCTGAAATATGTATCTTTTGTAGGAGTTTTTAGGAAACAACCAATCACTTATTCATCCATTGCCCCTTTTCTAGCACCATATGGAATGTTTTTATTCAGGGTCCTTTATATCCTGCAATATTCTCTGTTGCTGATCTATTTACCTTCTCACCTACCCTGAAATTTGAATTCCCTTTAAAAGACTGCTATACCTTGATTCAAATTATTTTGTGGACTATATAGAAGGAACGGAATAACAAAATTTTCAAGGGAAAGTGTAAAACTCCTTACATGATTATTAATGAAATCTTACCTATTTGTCAATGCTGGATTAATTCTCTGGGTACAGGTTTTGAGAAAGAAGAGGCCCTCCGCGTAATTTCTTCTCTTCAACAAGATAGGGCAATGGAGCATGCACCTTTAGCTCCGCAAAATGACAGACTTATGGAATCCAATCAGCCCTACCTGATTACTGCGGATGAAATCCCTTCCTGTGATTAATGTTTTGGCAATCGAATTGAAGAGTTTTGATACATTATGAATCTATTGTTATAGCTTGATGATGGCTAACTATTTTTTTGGACTAGAACTTATGTCCCGTCAGCTCTATTTTTTTTGAGACAAACTGTACTTTGACTTGGCTCAAACTTGGTGGTGGTTGAATTACCAAGATTTAATAATAGATTATCGTTTACAAAAAAAATATTTATACTACGCATATTAATTAATTGAATTGACTATCAAGTAATATAAACTAAAATGAGATAAATTAAAGCCCATTAAAAATCACAAATAGGCTATTCAAGTAAAGATTTGTAGGTGCCTTCGGCCTTTCTAGTTTTAGTTAATGTGAACATTGCTTATCAATAATCTGCAATCACTTGGTCTAGTGGTGAAGTCTTTTTGTAGTTGTACAAGAGATAGAAAGTTCGACTTCCACAGACATCAAATATATTAAATAACTTAGTGGTGGTTTCTCATATCCAAGTATTTGTGTAATATATATATCAATTACCGTTTACAAAAAAAACATTGCTTGTCCATACTCTATAACAACGCGTAATGGTGGTCAAGAAGCGTAAGATTCTAACATCACATGTCGTACCTTTGTTGAAACAGATCATGGGCACTATAGTCTCCTGCTGCGTAAGCTTCGGCACAGAATGGTGGCTCTTCACATCCATCAAAAACATTTGCGATCCACTCAAGCTCCCCAAAGGCTCCCCATGGACGTGCCTGGGAGAGAACGTCCTCTTCAGCATGTTCAACGTCTGGGGCCTCGTCGGACCAGCACGAATCTTTGCCCCGCACGGTGTCTACCGCAGCATGTACTTCTTCTTTCTCATCGGCGTCGTCGCCACCACCTTCTTCTGGTACTTGGCCATCAGGTTCCCACACAACCCATGGCTGAGGTCCGTCAACCTGCCCATCATACTGGGTGTGGCAACGGACATGCCGACCGTTAAGCCTGTGACGTTCTGGTCATGGTTGTTTGTGGGGATCGTTTTCAATGTGGTGGTGTATAGGAAGTACAAGGGATGGTGGGCGAGGTATAATTACTGGAGATGGAAATTGGGTCGGGTCGGGCAGCATCCGATTTGGGTCCTACACGGTCCGGGTCCAAAAAAAAAAACCGCGGGTCGGGCCGGGCCAGGCTCGTCGTGGGCCGTGGGCCGTGCCAGGCCCAAGGTCCAGGCCCGCGAAGGCCCGTTTACTAGGCCCAATTTGGTTCGTAAAATCAGTCTGGGCTGGGCCGGGTCTGGCCGGACTGGGTCGGCCTGCCAGTTAAAATATGGGGTGCACATACCTGGCGCACAAGACTGGCGCACCAGGCTGGCGCCCCATTCTGCAGTGGCTATAAAGCCGTTGTGCGTTGCCAACGGCTATAGAATGTACAAGATGATATAGAATGTATTAGACCTTATATAGAAAATATTAGAAAAGTTATTTTATTTATTCAAACATCAACTAAAAGATATCAAGAATTTAGACATGTATGTGCACAAAATGGTTTAAAACCTAGAAAATTTAAGTTAGATGTTCAACATGGTTTAAATTTTTTTTTAGGCCCAATAGACCGACCCGGCCCGTCGGCCCGTAAGCCCGGCCCACATGCGGCCTGTTTCAACAGGCCTGGCTTGGCCAGGCCCAGACCAGCCTTCGGGCCAGCCCGACCCGGTCCTGGCCCAGGCGGGCTGCTACCTTCATGGACCGGACGGGTCCGACCCGACCCGGCTCGAATTCCATCTCTAATAATTACGTGTTGTCTAGTGGATTTGACGTTGGGGTGGCGTTCATGGCTTTGATGGCGAGTGTGTTGCAGTTGCAGGGGGTGTATGTAGACATGGAAAACGGACCGGGCCGGCCCAGGCCCGCCCGACCCAGCCCCGGTTCGGCAAAAACGCCCGCGGGCTGGGCCCGACCAGGCCCATCGTGGGCCGTGCCGGGCCAGACCGAC
>JAMKQA010010043.1:0-10203 GCA_024699735.1 Posidonia australis | reverse complement strand
TTTCACTTTAATTAGGGTTTTTACTTATTTATTTGGATTTTTAAGTGATTTAATTTGAATTAAGCTTAAATTAGGGTTCTTGTCTTATTTAATGGATTTTAATTTCTTTTCACTTGATTAGGTTTTAAAATTTGATTAATTAGGATTTTATTAGATTTTAAGTTGATTTAAGTGGGTTTTAAGTGGATTAGGGTTTTTGTTGGATTTTTAAGTAGATTTGATTGGATTTTGTTTGATTAGGGTTTTTGTTTAATTTTTAAGTGGATTTGATTGATTAGGGTTTTTATTAGGGTTTTGTGGGATTTTAGCTGAATTAAGTGTTTTATTTGTTTTTCAATGGATTTTTAATGGATTTTAGTGTTTTACTGGGTCAAGTGGGCTAGTGTGGGTATGATTGGGACTTGTATGGGCTAGGATGTTGGTGGTCGCGACCAGAGCATCAACCGAAGGAGCCTGCTGCCAAGTGATTTCAAAATCGGGGTGTCTACACCAGCAGAGTCAAGGGAGGGGGCACTGAGTTGCGGGAGTGAGGAAGACCTAGTCCAAACATTTTTCCCCGTCCTAGAGGTTTTCCCAGTCCTAGCCCTACGCCATCCCTTAGTAGTTTTGAACGACTTTTGTTAGGGGGAGGAGCTCTCTGGACAGGACCAAAAGAGGGTCGAGAAGGCCAGGCAATAGGGGAAGGTTGGGTGGAAGGGGAGGGTCCATAGATGTCTCAACTAGGTCTGAACTTAATGGGGTACATTATACGGCTAAAAGCATAAAAGCGAGTATCAGGTTGTTCCTTCCCATGGTGAATCACAATTCGACAACGAGCAAAGCTTTGTTGTTTGGCTCGGTCTATAGTGAGGTCAACTTCCAAAGGTCGGCAAACTCAACAACCATGAACTTGAATATGTCCACGTTCCATAGGTGATGGGGAATACCTTCTAATCTAACCCTGACACCCTCCTCTCTCAGGGTAAATACCGCATTAGATTAAGGAGTCCAACGAATAAAGGAGGCAGATAGAGATTGCAGAGAGGATCCATATAGATTAAGGGTGTCGATCTTAATCTTAAGGGAAGGGAACCTAAGAAGGAACTTTCCTAGGGTTGAGTCCTTGACTTCCACCCCAGAGGCCAGGGCCAGTTAGAGGCTATGTGGTGTTCAAGAAGCTCCTTAGTCAGCTGTGTGGAGTGGGCAGAGACTAGTGCACAACAGGAGAGAGAGAGAAGTAGATCGCAGGTGGCTTCCGTTGGGGGGATAATGGTAGGGTTATGAGGGGAGAGACCCACCATACTGGGGACCGGAGAAGCAGACTACCTTACTTCCTGAAAAAATTTATAGATTGCCACAAAATGAGAATGGGAGAGGCAACGAAAACAGAGTCCAGAGTATCTACAGTTGCTCTTGTTGTGACCGAGAAGGCCGCAACTAAAACAACGACCGGAGGCGCGACAGAAAGTTACCAGGGGAGGGCAGGGCTTCCGACGATTCACAGTGGTCCACTCAGCCAAAGCAGCCAAAAGTTGAGAAGCTTCGCTCCGTTGAACAGGGAAGTGGATAGATGAGGAAGGGGATGCAAGAGGAGCGAATCACGAGCCAACTAAGAGTGGGGGAGTAGGTAAATCAGGGATATCAGAACAAACCCCTGTGTTAGAAGAGCGTAATAATATTTGCTTAGAAATATCACTGTAGTGGGATGTCGTGGGAGATGTAAGGTCTGCGCACGAAATCGACTGACAAAAGGCGTGAGACACAGTTGGGCGGCGACATAAATGCCTAATGTCAGAAGATCGCTCAAAAGCCCTAGAGTGCAGGGGAAAATCTGTCGTATCACGGGATACGAGAGAAGCATTAAGTGGCGTCGAATCGGCCTCGGAATTAACGCAAGGCACAAAATAAGGATCCATAATGACACTCCCCGAAAGAGAAGAGGAAGGCGAAACTAAATTAATTTGGGGGTTAGGATAATCCAGCGAGATTATCGGAATTTGAAAAGCGGAGTAATTCCACACAGAACTCGAGACAGACTCTACAGCGACAGAGTCACAGTCACAAGTAGACCGCAGACCAGACATCTCCATCATGGAGGCGTAGGGAATGGTTTTCCGACGGTCGCCTACTGGAGGAAACCCACCGATCGACAGTACAAAGGGAACCAAAGGATCAGAAGGAGAGGAGAAGAGTTGAAGGTAGGAGGCAGTTTCTGCTTGGACCAGAGACTGGTCCAAGGAAGCAGTTGCAGCCAGGGAGAGGGCCTTATGAGAAGCGAGATCACCGGAGAACTGAGACAAGGCCAGTGCCACCAGCGGGAGTGACTCTGCAGAACGACCGGAGCTAGGGTTCTCGTAAAGCGTGACGGAGAACGAGAGGCTTCTCCAACCAGACAAAAGGGGGGCCAGATCTAAGCTTAGATGGCAATGATCCAAACCGAAAACCAACTAAAAGATAAAACTTTAATATGCATAAAACAGTCCACAGACATTGCAATATTAAGGGCATAAGGGATGGAAGACGATGAACTATCGTAAACCAGCACCTTTAACGAACCAAAAGAGCAGAAAAAGTGGTCAAATCCGTCCAAAGTAGACAGATCCCGACCGGAATGCCAGATCTAAGGGCAAGACCTCCACAGAAGGGGGCAATCTGCCGATGAGGGAAGATTTCCTTCGCAGACAGAGGCAAGGGGGGAGGGGAGCACCCCAATGCAACTTTCCTGCGAGGAAGGGGTTGCAGGCGGGGAGAAGCCAATGCCATAGAGGAGGAGCTCTTCCTCGATCTACGATGCTTTTTTGCGGATCGGAGCTGCGCAATGGACATCCTCCTCCTCCAGGAGCCTCTGCTTAAAGGCTTCCCAATCGAAGGAAGTGGCATGGTAGAGAAGAGCACGGGAGCGACGGCTAGGGTTTCTAGAACACATCTCCGCAAGTGAGTCTAATACGTATTTGACTATGCAATATTTCATGTAGTTTCTGGTACCTATGGGACTATTCTGCACTATATTGTTAATTTTCTTTTTTTAACCTTGGGTGAAGGGTGTGGAAGGGGCTCGATGATGGTGTGTGTGTGTAAATATATTTAAGGGAATTTCTTTTTTGACTATGACAGGTCTAATTGTCTTTCATGACTTCAAACATCCCTCTCTTCTTTTAAAGTTTCATGTCTTTCATGACACTTTACCAAATCATTAAAATTCTATTAGAAACACAAAGGATACTCTTTAGAACCTCATATTGTTCTCTTTCCTCATTTTTGCACATGACTTCTAAATGAAGAATAACTAATATTTTCTTTTCAGTAAATAGTCAAAATAGAAATCTGTATGTAAATATGAACACCTGAAATTACATTCATTTCTTGAATGAGGTACAGACTATAATAACTATAATCTCTCTATTTTCTCCATTATTTTAACAAACCAAAACATTTTGATATATCTTACTTTCAATAGAAATTTTCCTAGTAAAGAAGACAATAATTTGTTTAGAATTGTATCATGTTTCTTTCTAGTTCCCTTGCTTCATTCTATTTTTTTGCATCTAAGATTCCAAGTGGTTCAGAACATGCTTTGTCTATGTTTATGATGAACAAAATCATAATTCAGGTTAAATAGCATGTAATGATACATTCAGATCTAATTTGACCTCTAGATTTAGTAGGAAATTTATAGAACACCAGATATTACGCATCATGTTTTATTTATTAATCAAATTAGTGTCGTGAATTTTAGATCTCATAGTGAGTTAAAGTTTGCTATATGTATGATTCTGTCAGATGTATGTAGCCCATCCATGGTTTCTGTCGACAAGGAAACCCAAAATATTTCCCACTACTTAAAAAACTTTGCTTTAGATTGCCTTTTCTATTCTTTTTTCCCTAAAGGGGTGAACCACAAAAGTTCGGCTTCTTTTTCTGTGAGATCACATTCATGTTTCACAAAAGCAACACATAACCTTAGCATTAAAACTGGACTACATGTACATATGATAATTATATCAAGTTAAAAGAAGATGCTTACTTAGTGGGATTCCTACTTACTTTCATAACAATATCCATGAAACTCCTTTTCTTTAACCTTCATGAGTTCTCCCACCAACTTTGTTGTCCAGTGAGGAAGCCTTCTCCTTCAATGATTCAACGAATTGCAAGTGGAAACTAATCAGTCTGGAATAATGGGGGAAACACATTTTACTGCAAAGTTAATACCTACCATTTATTTAAAAAACTAATAGTGATCACATTGAACTGATAGAATTGGTTGCATTATATTGTTCTCACTGAAACATATGAAAAAAAGAGTCCATTCTACTTGCAATTGCTTGCTTCCATCATGTATGATTTTGTCAGTATGTATCCTTATTTCAAAACATGTGTGTGAAGAAATATCACATTTCACAACCACTAATTTGGTTAATGGAAACTTTAAGCATAAGGATTTACGAATAATCTTTGTTTATACTTTTCTATTGTGTAAGCAATAACATTAACTACATTGGATCTTGTTTGTTCCATTAGCTACATTGGACCTTAATAAGCCCCTACAATAGAACATGACTGATTAAGTTAAATGTGATCTTTTAGGATTTTTAAATATTCTAAGAAATCCAATTAATTCTCAACATTTCAATAATACAATAAGTTTCATATTTCTGTTGATAGTTTAATGATGTTGATGAATGTCTTTTCATGTGTCTCCAAATTTAATTCTTTTTTAATTGAAACAATGGGATTATATACTTTAATGAAATATATTATGTTGTTTAAGTAAATCTAAGATTGTTTCATGACTTATATTATTTTTTGTAGACTTCTACAAGTGTTAACGAGAATTATGATCATAATGTAGAGTCAAATTCTACAAGACATGCAGATGACGATGTTTGAATTACATATTCACATTTTGAGACAATTTAAGTTTGTATTATATTTTCTATTTGGAAATAATCTTGTAACTGATACCTTAATATGAGAACACGATATGTTAGATTTTGAAATTTATATATGATAATAATGATGAATTTGAAGGTTGTTAACGATGATGATGAATTTATATTAGTATATGAACTTTATTTTGAAAATAATTTAATTTACTTTATATATTTCAATACAGGTGAAAAAAGAAAATAAATTATATTACATGTTGAAAATACTCAAAAAATTTAGCAACGAACTTAGTCATAGAATAAACATGGAATAGCCATGACATAGCCTCGTGCCTAAGTTAGTCACGGAATAGCTAAGGTAATATATCGTACCTAAGTTAGCTACGGTAAAATACCGTGGCTAAATTAGTCACGATATGGCCATGGATCTTTATGCAAAAAAATACTATTTGGACACGGATTAGCCATGGAATTGGATTGTGGCTAAATTAGCCATGGAATTAGATTGTGGCTAAATTAGCCACGGTCAACTAGAGCGGTGGTTAAAATTTAGATATTGAACTTTTAGCCACGGGCCTAGCCACGATCAAAAACCGTGGCTAAATTCAATTAGCCACGGCTTTTTTTAGTATTAGTCACGGAATTTGGCCGTGGCTAAAGTCCAGTTTTCTTGTAGTGATCAATTCAAGACTTTGACATTTTATTTTTTTTGTTATAATGTTATGCATAGTTGGTGATGAAGATCAAGATACTAGCAAAGGTTCAAGGAATGATGAAAATGATTCGCAACATACTAATTAGTAAAATTTATTTCAAACACTATATAATGTATCCTAATAGTTTATTCGTTCTTTGTTTTATTAGTCATTTATTGTATTTCTTTATGGATGTTAATGTATTGATGTTATTATATAATAATTTGAATGACTATTAATTTATGCAACTTCTTTTTTATTTAGAAGTTTTGTTTGTTTTAATTTTTCCTGAATTTTGTATGTGCAATGGTGTAAATAGCTCTTAAATTTAGTAAATACTGATTAATTTTTAGTTCCATCATTTACGGATTTAATGTTTATTACACGACAAAGACATAATTATAGTTAGAAGATTTTGATGATTGTGGAGTTGTATGAGTTAATTTATCATATTTAAACGATTATATAGTATGTTGTGCACAGAAGAAGGTAATACACATTTTTGCTAGTAATATAATAATTAGTAAAATGTCAAATTCAGTATATACTGATATAATTATTGATCTAATATAATACTTTCTAGTAATATATTAGATTCAATAAATACTGATATGATATGCAACACAATTTCGTTTTAATAATAGGTTATATGTTACTGCAATGGAATATAAATCTATACATTCTAAGCCACTGTATCTAACATTCCAAAAAGGTTTAGACGATATATTAATAAGATTTACAAAAGTAGATAAACCAAAGCATTTGTCATCGACCAACATAACAAACATTATTTGATACAAATGTATGATTCAGTTGCTAACCTTAAAGTATTAAACTAATAGTGTCCAAAATGATTAATCCAGTATACAAGTAACAAATAACGTTGAACTTAATTCACTAACTACTATAGCATTGCCATTTTGTTACTTCAAGTCCTGTCTTTCTCAATAGTTCCACAGCCATCTTTGTTCGAAATTTGGGCATGTCTGATTGACGGAATGTAAATGACTTCTTCAATGCTATGCACTCACATACTTTCAACAAGAATATGCCGCAATTTACACTATCTAGAGCTTGCTGAGGGTAATCAAAAACAAATGTAAGATACCAATCATTAATGTCCATTATAGGATACTTTAATCTCTGGAAGAACACTTTCACCCACATAACCTGAGTATAGAGTAAATTGTGATGTTAGTTAGTGTAAAATAGAAAATGCAAGTATATATGTTAGTTATGGTATTGTAACAATGCCGGCGACAGCCTCGTGCATGGTGTGAAAGGTCAAATGCGTGAGGGCCAGCGAAGTCACGGTAAAAAGCATAAAACATTGATAAAATATAGGAGTCGCCAACTAGTCTATTTAAAAACGGGAGACGAGGAAAACTATTTTAAAACAATAAAATTATGCAACAAACCAATGGAAAAGGTCACCATGAACCAAAAAATGGGTAAGGATCCCTGTTACGCACGGGAAAGGTATTAGGCACCCCCATGTGCCTAAGAAATCGGTCTTTCATAGCTTCTTCGTTTACTCATGTGGAAATGTTGGCTTTTCAACCTATTTTTGTATGCCCAAGGGCGATATACAATGCAACGCTACATGCAAATTGTGCCTAGTGTTGTGCCTAAAGCTAAATGCAGGCGAAGTGAGGAATCAGTCATGTCCTACTGTTCAGCTATGCTACTCGGGGTCTAAATCATGTATCAGTACAAAAGAGTTCCATCGACAAAAGCACAAAAGGCAACCAATTCAACAGACCCAAGTGGTAAGCATCACTACTTTACTAAGTGCAAAACTAATACAATCAGAGTTATTAGATGGTAAAACTATGCAAGCATGATCATGGTATATCCAGGAACAAATACCAAAAAAATCAAAGCTCATGACAATCAGAAAAACATGCAAACTATGATGCAAAACATGCTATTTGCATCCTGTGACCAGATTGGTGTGCCAGCTTGGTGCGCTAGGATGGTGTGCCAGTTATGTGCTCTAGTGTAATGCGCCAGTAATGTGCGCTAGTTTAGTGCTCCTAGATCGTGCACTCCAAGTACTCTATTTCAGACAACAACCCGAATCCAAAGCCTAGGGAGGATGCATGCGATTAACTATGCTAATGATCCTTCAGAGGACTAACCTAGATGTCAGGGAACACTATCACACTAATCAACCATGTCAAAAATATTCCTCTCACTTTCTCCCTATCCATGCATGTTTATGGGTTCTCTTAGACTGTTATAACCTGTGGTGACTATGGGGGTGCGTGGGGACATCCTAAATGATTAAGAAAGTGTGGGAAGTCTACATGGCATGCAAGGGGTGTGCCACAGCCCGTATTCAGTGGCCGATAGCCTCATAAGGACCGTGATCCACCACCAAGTGACCAAATAGTGCAAACAAACACAAAAGTAGACAAACAATGCAAACAACCTTACAAACAGTGCATTATGATCCACCACCAAGATAAACAAAAAATCAAACAAATCACAGATAATCAAACCATAGTCCAATTCTTAATATGAAATCTTATTCGAAACAGTTTAAAAAAAGATAAAGGCATGAAGTAGGGAAGTACTTGTGGTGTTTTTCTCCTTAGGTGGCTCAAGGTATCTTCCTTTGGTTGCTTTGGACACGACTGAGGGTGCTCAAGGATACAGTGGTTGTTTGGGGATGCTCTGAAGATGGGTGTACTGGTTGCTAAGAGAGGTTCAAGTGTGGTGCGTAGGGAGCTTTTAAAGGAGGTGGAAAACGTTGAGCCATGGATTCCAAGGGACGTGAAAGCCAAGAGACCCTCGTAGGCTTGTAGGGGAATGTCAAATTAGGTGAGGGCCAAAGTGTCCATTCATACATAGAGGTTACAAGTAGAGAAAACGAACAACCAACAACCAGCGCCCTGAAACAAGGTTGTGCACCAGCTTGGTACACCATTTAGGTGCGCCAAGATAGTGCTCCACATTGGTGCGTCATGATGGTGCTCCACATTGGTGCTCTAGAATAGTGCTCTCCATTGGTTCACCTAAATGATGCGTAAAGTATGGGTTTAAATGTACCACTTGGCTACTTGGACTATCGACTGGACCATGGACTTGCGGTCGTGGTTTGGTGTTATAGTCTCGGGTAATCAAGATGTCAGATAGGGTTCGGATGTAGTTAGGCCTGTCGTGTCCGAAGCAACATCCTTCTGGAGAGTTTGCTTACGAGCCATCTCAAAATCGGGGTGTCTACAGGTATTTACAATAACATTGATTACTTGATTGTTAATTGTACTAACATTTAATGAAGAAATACTTACATATCGTCTCACTTCAGTGTCGTGTTTTTTTTTGCCTTTTAATGAATTGTATGATTTAAAGATTTTGTTGGAGATGTCTATGTCCAGTAGAAGCCAATGAATACCATAGTGGAGTGAAAACAACCAATGGTCCACGTTTCTCAGGTCTTCTTAGAGTACATTCATTTCTTTATCTACTTGTTTCCAATCCTTTAGGGCAACTGAGTAGGGGTCATTGATATATATATATTGACAATAATTTAGAACAAAATCGTATTATATTCAGTTATTTATTGATACTATCAGATATTTATGTAATAGTAAATGTTGTAAATAACTGAAATGAGTTAACCGATAAACATCTTAAAATAGCAATTACAGATTCTATTTATGAACTTGCAGTATATATGACATTGTAAATCTTGTAGCGTCTTTTAGTGATGGTGATGTTATTATCCATTTGTCTACGATTCCATTCAGATAACAAATTATCATCTAAATACATAGTCCATTAGTAATATGTCATTTACATTTTTTGGTACAACTCATAATATATGTATACATACCGATCCTTGTATTGATTGCCCAAACAGTAGTTTTTTTGTATCATTCCCCATAACAGTGTCATCTCCAACATCAAAGTAGTTCTTCCCACTATAGAGATAAAAAACACACACGTATAGATATATATCATTATTATCAAATAAATTGTTAATTACTGAAAAAACAACATTCATTATTGTTTTTATGCATATGAAAGTAAAAATCAATAGATATGAACTTACAATTTTTTAACATGAGAAACAAAGTATTCCACCAAGCTCGTATTATCAAATTCTAGGTTTCCTTTGTAGCAATCTGTCGTTTGTTTCCTATCTACTATAAATAACAATATTAACAAGTTAGTAAATGATCTTGGAGTTATAGTGATCTAGGTGTATATGTCTAAAGATTACCTTTGTTTCTTTGCTATAAGGTGGCTTTAAAGTTGTTGCCATTCTTTTGTGTTGTTTAATTCTGTTGCACAAGGAACTCATGAATGTGTCTTCACTATCTTCTTCAACTTTCTTTTTCCTTTTTCTAAATTCTCAACAGTTTGTTGCTTATCAGTAACTTCATTCTTATCAAACACAAATTGTTGTATCTCGAAGCAATTTTCATATCTCAACAATTTGCTCCTTATTCTGCATAATTTTGAAGGATTTTTACATTTTTTTTCCAAATCTTTGTTTCTTTGTAAGAGATTCTCATTTTTCAACTTTAAATCATTATTTTCTTTGTTCTTTTTCCTCAATTGTTCATTCAATTTTTTAAATGTATTTTCCTGTTCTTTCATTGAACCTTCAACCGATCTGTTTTTTGTTT
>JAMKQA010010036.1:0-18133 GCA_024699735.1 Posidonia australis | reverse complement strand
GATTCTCATCAAACAATTGATGCATCTGAGATATCGGGATGGTACACTTGTTGCTGATCATGTGAATACTTTTCAAGGTATTATAAATCAGTTGTTCTCGATGGGTATCACGTTTGATGATGAAGTTAGAGCCTTATTGCTTCTAAGCTCACTACCAGACTCATGGGAGACTTTGAAGATTACTCTTTGCAACTCAGCTCCTAATGGAATTGTTACCTGGGACTATGTGAAGACCAAGGTAATAAATGAAGAGTCCAGAAGGATTGCAGATGGCTCCTCCACTCATTCTGATGTGCTTATTGCAGAGTCAATGGGGAGAAGCAAGGGCAAAGATACCAAAGGATCTGAAAAAGGTAGAAGCAAATTCAGAAGCAAGTATGCAAATGTTGAGTGCTACCATTGCCACAAGAAGGGCCACACCAAGAAATTCTGTCGACAGTTGAAAAGGGAAAATAGGAAAAATAAACCACAACAGCATGACAGTGACAGTGAACAGGCAGTTGCCTCGGTTGTTGAGGAATTGTTTGTTGTTTGTGACGAATCTGTCAACCTTGTAGATGAAACAGCTTGGGTGTCAGATAGTGGTGCTACCGTTCATGCGACATCTCGAAGGGACTTCTTCACCTCCTAGGTGACTTTGGGATAGTGAAGATAGGCAACAATAACAGGGCAAAAATTATTGGCAAGGGAGATGTGCAGCTAGAGACAGTAAATGGCACCAAGTTGACACTTAAGTCTGTGAGACATGTTGAGGATTTACAACTCAACATCCTTTCAGTTGGAAAGTTTGATGATGAAGGTGTAGACATTCCGATTTTGAGGTGACCCAAAGATGAGTTTTTCCATATGTTGCCTTGGGTCTGACCCTTGAACCAACCTTAAACCCGTAGCAAGCTTGCAGCCCAGTTAGAAAACCAGACCAGTAGGGGAGAGCACTCAGCTAGCACACCAACCTGGCACACATAGCTAGCACACCTACCTAGCACACTTAGCTAGCACACCTACCTGGCACACTTAGCTAGCACACCTACCTGGCACACATAGGTGGCGCACATAGCTAGCGCAACAACCACCGGCCACCAACACGCCTCCCACGCACCCTCAGCTGCTCCACACACCGCCACACGCCACACGCCACCTTAAGCCACCGTCGACCTCTGGTTCACTCACAGGCACCACCGGTAGAGGAAACAGGGGAGAAGAATGGGGGAGGCGGGAAAGAGAGAGTGTGTGTGTGTGTGAGAGATGGGAGACAAGAGAGTGAGTGGGTAGGGAGAGAGACGAGAGTGGGAGAGGAAGGAGAGAGGTGGAGGAGGTTGCCAGGGTCGTGAGAGAGAAGAAGAAGGAGGAGGGAAAGAGTTATTTGTGCACTGGGTAGGCGTTGAGCTTGTAAAGCCATACAGCAAAGTAGTTGGGCACATGCACACCTACGCGTCCAGCTACCAGCCACCCCGCACGAGCCCACCAACAAGCACCTGGCACGACCAACAACCAATCCCACCCACCGGCCCACAGACACACACAGGCCCACACACAGGCCTACAAGTACAATGCCAACCACACACAAAAACGCACAAACAAGAGCCAGTTCAAGAGGTCCAAGTCTAAAATCACAAAATCACACAAACGAACCTCAAAACAATAACACTCGCCTAGAAATAAATTCATTAAATTGTAAATAATTACAAAATGAATTTACAGATGTTATAGTTACTATTGGAATGAAGAAAATAATCAAAGGCAAAATGAAAAAGAGAGATCAAAATGGTGTAAGCCTCCGAGAAATTACCTAAAGATCAACACAGACACCTACTTTGCTGGCCAAGGATATTCATCAGTCATGGTGGTGAGAAACCTCGATAGCAATCATGTCTTCTTCGTAGGCCACAAAATATGGGATAGATCAACTTTCGAGGTGGAGAGCATAGCGATCATGGAAGCCATTGAAATCATCATAGATAGAGGACGGAGAAACATGATTTTCAAAATAGATTGCAAGAGCTTGATCGAAGCCCTGAATGGTGTACCTAAGAAGGCAACCTAGAAAACTTGATGTTGGGTTTGGGATTATATGCATCGAGCAAAAAACTAGGGTTTTGTATTCCAACTTATAAACCACAATGCTAATTTTGTAGCCCATGAGGTACCTATTAACTATAATGCGTTAGGATCATCTAGATCCATTAGTCCCCTTTGTATTTCCTCTCTTATACAAGAGGAAAAACTCTAAGCTTAATAAATTTTATTAGGCTTTCAAAAAAAACATTCAACCTCAATTCTTCCTAAAATGAGTAACGCTATTAAAAGTTATCTTTGTTACTAGGTATGCCACTCTAATTTCTGACGTATGAGGAAAAATAACTAGCAAATTATTAGAAGAACTCATTTCAATCTAGCAATACAAACAATTACGGCTTATCAAATCAATACCCTTTACTAATACATCACATTCACAATATTTTCTAGTGAGCATCGATTCATCAACAAACATGTTAAATCATGATACAGTTTATGAAATAATTTATCAATGAAAAATTTAAATTAGATACTCAACATAAATGAAATTCAACATATGATATGTTAACTTCATGTTTATCTTACAGTAACGTAATTAAAACATATTATAATTCAAGATCTAATTATTTACTAAATGATGAAGATTGGAATAATGCTAATGTAATTCATACATTTTTAGAACCATTTTATACTGCAACTAATCAATTATCTGGTCAATATTATCCTACTAATTCTTTAGTTTTAGTTAATTTATTTAATATTACAAATACTTTTCAACAATATAGACAATTCCCATAATTTAAATATATTATTAAAATGATGGAAGAAAAATATAATAGTTATTGGAATGAGCCTCCAATGTGGTCATGCTTAGCTTTAATCATGGATCCTAGACATTGATTAGTTAATTGCATGGTACTTATAGATGATATTTTTAGTAATATGAATCAAAATGAAAAAATAAATGGATATAATAATAAAATTAAGGAAACTTTATATGTATTATTTGAAGAATATGTTAATAATTATGGTGAAAGTAGTTCTAGTGCACATACATCTAATTTTGTAGGATCACATAGTAGTAGTAGTAGTAGTTCATTTTAAAGTAGATTAAATAAAAAAAAAGGAAAATATGTAAAATCAACAACTAATAATGATTTAGAAAGTTATTTAGAATGTGAGTTTGCATTTAGTGATATTAAAATGGATAGTTTAGATGTATTAAAGTGGTGGTCTAGTACTGCTGTTAGATTTCCTATAGTTTTTAGGATGGCTAAAGATTTACTAACAATTCCGGCGTCTACTGTAGGGTCAGAGTCTGCCTTTTCTACATGAAAAAGAGTTTTAAGTAATAGAAGATGTAAATTATCAGAAAAATTTGTAGAAGCCTCTGTCTGCTTAAAAGATTGGTATGATGTAGTTGATCGTCTACAAAATTTAAACTTAAACGACGAATCAGAAGACAAAGAGACAACAACTTCAACAGGGACGGAAGCTTTTACTACAGATTTAAAAATGTATAAATTTTTCTTGTAAAATTTTTAATATATATTAATGTAATAATAGTAAACGTAAAAAAATGTAAATTGTTGAATATCAGAATATCTGATGTAAATGTAAAAATGAAAATTTCAAGTTTTTATTGTTTTTTTATGTATATAGGATATTAATGTAAATTTCATTTATTTAATAATAAATATTTTTTTTAATTTAATTTTTAATGTAAAATGTTGAATATCTTTTCAAGTTTTTTAATTTATACATTAATTATTTAATAATAAATAAATTTTTTTATTTAAAAATCTATAGACCCACCCAACCCAGCCCATGGACCGACCTACTAGCGAGCCACAAACCGTGTCGGGCCAGGGGATTTTAATCCAAGGTCGAGCATTTTTGTGGACAGATAGGACTGACCCAGTCCAAGTCTGTCAGGACCTAAAAAACAAAATTTTTGGGCCGAACCGATCCAAACTGGCCTTCGCCTGATGTGGTTCGTTTTACATGTCTATGCATATATTACAGGATAACAATAATTTTTCCTAAGAAAAACTGTAATATATAAATTTTGGGGGAAAAAAATTTAACTTTTGATTCCTAAATTAGATTCCCCAGGTCACACTAAATCAGAGTCGCCCTGTATTCTCTCCAAGTTTTCCACGGTTCAATTACATGGTTATGCTCATTTCACAGGGGTAGTGTTGTCATTAAATTATTGATTGTGATTTTTGTGGTATCTTTTCAACTTCTAGATGGGGAATGGAACACATTCGGCTCAATCACATGGGATCATCAAATCCTCATCACTGTCATGTTCGTAATTAGGCAAGAAGAGGTCAACTGTACCAACCAAGGTTTCTTGCTATAAAATTGATGGGTCACCATTAACAATAAAACGCACTTAGGTAAGAGATAATACATTATACATACAGCATCTTTAAAAAATTGATGGGACACTGTCGCGGGTGGCGGTCGCTTTCGTGACACGGTCAAAAGAAACCGACTCGGATCAGCATCAACTTACGAGCCAGGATGCTCCACCGAACAATGTGCTGAGAACTTCTCATTTCTCAACGCTCACCACATGTACTCGTGCTTAATCTAACAGTCACACATGCGATATTAAATTGTTGATTAAGATAATGAAGAATCTTTGCGGGACAGCTGGAAGATTTGGAGTAAAATGTCTGATTTCAGCCGCCTGATCTCAAGTCTGGCTTTAAAAAGCTGCTCACATGTGGTTTTTTGCTGGTGGATGTAGAGCTCATCAGTGCATTTGAATGTTAATTAAGCAAGCGGTTAAAATCATTAATTACTGACAAATTGTCGAGATCGAGCCCACTTTATCGTGTGGTCGGTTGCGGTCCACTGCAGCCTCACTTTTGTCTAGCATACCATATTACTTTTGAAATGGCAGCTTCAGACTTACTTATCTCCACTAATATTAGCACCTAAATTCATTTCTACCAGGATTCAGATTTAGGATGGAAATCATGTATCCGCGGGGGTTATTTACGGTCTATTTTGGAAATTGAAAAGCTGATGACATTTTGCCCATTTTTTTGTATGTCGGTAAAGCAGTAGAATGGTGGAGGTTCGAACGTGATCCATGGAGTGGCCACTGGATTTCATAGCATACATGACGATGATGTTAAATTAGATCTTAAATAAATCACGAATTTTTTATATTAAAATTCGATTTTTAGATCTATTCATGTCAAAATCATTACGAATAAGTGTAAATACGAAAATATATCTGAATCCACGAAGAAATCGTAAAATTCCTGTTACTCTGGCGTAGATTTGGTCTTGTAAATCACCAAATTCTTCTTTTTCTCGCTCTTTCTCAAGATAGAGATAGGTGAGAAAGAAGAGAGACCAAAAGTTTAGGATTTAGAGATCATGATCCTAATATATAGTAATCTATATTATTACAAATTTTCAATTTAATCTATCAATAAATAGAAAAATGTTTTAATGATCTCTACATATATTGACCCATATCATTTAAGATGTTAATTGATTTATCCTTAAAAAAACAAAATAGATCATCACAATGAACCTAATCAAAAAATAGTTTATAATACTTTAATTGATTTTACATTAATTTAAATATATTACTAAGTTTAATCCAACATAAGAACCCTGAAGAAGCTCCATGAAGGGTTGCATGCCAGTCCTTTGCATGCAAGTCGGATGGAAGAAATGTAGCCCATCAACTTTCTTTCTTAAGCAATGTGAAATTAAATATTGTGATATTATAATATCTCCATTTGAACATCTAACGTCTTCATCAGAATTCACAATCATAATCAGGTGACGTAGGATTTTAGAGGTAACTCCCACTCTCTTAAATATAGTATTTAATTCTCACATTTTCCTACTAATTCATATTTTAGTACTATTTGTAACAACCCAGGCCCAATTGACCTATGACAACCTAAAATATAATAATTGAACTTAAAATAATTAAGCTAAAGTTGATATAGTAGTTGATCTTGATTTATTTAGCCTGATCTACTTCTTTTTCTAAGTAATGTAGAATTAAATCTTAAGATGTTACATAATATATATGATAAAAACACTTGATAGCTTTACGATAATTTGAATAAAATATCATATACTTCGAAACCCCACAAAACGATAGAAAGTAGCTTAACTAGCCAAGATGTGGTGACACATTAGAAAACTAGAAAACTACAACTATTGTTAAACCTCTTTCTAAATTATGGATTCAAACAACACTAATGATGACCGTAATTTTGGATTGAATTGATCTGGTCTTGAATCATTTCTACTCGATTAGGACCTGATTTATTTTGAACCAGGCTCAAATCAAATCGTACTTGGTTCGATTTTTGGTCAATCTTAATTAAATTATTAATACTTAAAAAATTATAAAAAAAAAATAAAAGTGAACAAGAGTAGATGTGTATTTTTATGGAGTGGATGTTCTTTTTTTTTAGACAGAATGTACTATCCACAAAAGTGAACTCGTAGATAACCTAAAGTCATAGACTCTACTGCAAAAGAGCTACAATACCATTCTCTTTAATAAGGAAATATGAGTTGAAGAATCAAAAAGATTGAGATAATGTTTCCTAACCATGATACATTGATATAGATCCATATAGGAGATAAATAGATCCTTAATTGGATCTATGATCAGATCCCATACTAATGTAGGACACTATTTATTGGATTGTTGCCTTGGATGTACGTAATATATGTATCGGATGGCATAAACAATTAAACAAGTTGCTTAAATTTAAAGCATAATAAACAAATCTCCACCTTATCTACAACTCTATCTATTTGCATTAATTTACTATAACTCATTTTCTTACTACTAATAGGCTATCTCATGTATTGCATAATCAACTAGGTTCACATAATCTCTAAAGTTGGCCAGAGGAAAAGAAATTGTCATCGTATTTGTTAGAGTACCGGTCATGTTAATTTTCTTTATTATCTTCTTGTACAATCTTATCACTAATAAAGTAGTATCTGACATCAATATGTTGTCTTCTTATGATGCATATGCTCTTTAGTTAAGTGTATGATATTTTGACTGTCACGGTGAGTAACAATCATCGGATTGAATTCTGCAAATAAACTTGCCAATTGCATACCCTTTTTGTCAAAATTTTGGAATCTCATTGTAAGTTTGTTATTTTTTCTTTCCTACTCTTTTCGTACAAATCCTCATGCATTTTGTTTAAATATAAGAACACGTGGGCATACTTAGTACGATTAATGGTATATTAACTTTATCATTATTATTATTTTAACCAACTATTAGGAACAGGCGGTCACATCATCTCATCTTGGGTTAAGAGTAAACTACCATTTGCAAAAAAAAATTCTCTTTTTTTTTAACCAACGCTATATTGATATCTAAGGGGACGTTTGATTGAGTTTTTGCTCTTTAGATTCCAATAAGAGTCTTTTTTTATCCAAAAGCAAACTAAACATAATCTACATTGTTAACTTCTATCCAAATGTTAACGATTGGAGCATGTGTAAAAATCCAAAAGCCACCTTAATTTCAAAAGCTATAGAAAATGACCCTCTAGTTACTAATTAGAGCATTTTTTCTATATTATCTTCAGTAAAATAACTTTATTTCAAAAAAAAAAAATCTATATTTACAAGTCATACTATTATGTCGCCAGCCAACTTAGCTTAGCGATGGTCGACAGTCAAAAGTTGCCATTGGCCAACTCCTACCGTTGGTGATCGACGGACAACTCTGGTGGCGATGATCGATGGTTGGCGGTTGCCGATGGGTAACTCCGATGGTAGTGGTCAGTGTCGATTAACGGTTGGAAGTGACCGTTGGCCAACTCTGGTTAGCAATTGTAAGTTGACGGTAACCAACTCTAGTTAGTGGTAACTAGCATCAATGAGTAGTAGTTGTCGATAGTTGTCAATGGACAACTCCGATGGCAGTGGTTGATGTCGATCGACGATCAACTGTGGTTGGCGATCAACTTTGGCAAGCGACCAACGATGGTCGATAACGGTCAACGATGGACATTAGTCGAAAGTTATCGTTGGCCAACCAAAGTTGGCTGACATCATTGACTACCAATTGTCAACAGTTGTGGATGGACAACTCCGATTGTAGTGGTTGATGTCAATCGATGATCAAATCTAACTCGAGATCAGGTTTAGCAAGCAACCAATGACGATCGATGGTGGCCAATAGTGGACTCTAGTCGGAAGTTACCGTTAAAAAATAAAATTTTTTTTTTTATCTTTTAATTAATTATTGAATACTAAAAGTTAAGTCAAAATTAGAATACCAAATACTACTACGGCGATAAGTGAAAACTTATTTAAAAAATCTCAATTCAATATTTTTTTTTAAAAAAAATAAATTTTTAGAAAACTATAACCTACAAAATGCCAACCCAACACCTTCTATGAAACCCTCGTCAAACTTTTCAAACAAAGATTAAAAAAAAAACTGATCAATTTGTTGTCAGGCAAAAGGCGACGAACATACAGCTGGTCGTTGTCTCCCGTTCTCTAAAACGTGGTGGTGGGTTACCGCAGACGCCCACATGCACCAGCGGGCCCACGACAGCAACAAAAAACGCAGCGGACAGACCTCAGCTTGACTATCTCGACTTTTCTCTCCGGCCAGCCAACACGGCATAGGGAGCAAAAAAGAAAACTGCAAGAAAAACAGCCGCCCTTGTCCATCCAGCCTTCTGTTGCAGAATAAACCAATGTTGTCTCACTCACTTAGCCAGTGGACAATGGACAACAAACAGAGCTTTAAAATATCTCTCGGGTTTGTAGAAAACTTGAAATATGAACGAAAGGCGGCTAGGCAATCGTGTGCTGTCTTGTCCTCAGAGTTCTACGTCATATTATACACACACACAAAGGCTAATGGAGTCATGTCGCACTAAATCTTGTGAAGATATATAACAAGTATTAATAATCCAAGGGAACCCTTGGAGTACCCAGAGAAGTCGAGATAGTGTAGAGCACGAGGTTCCATTTCACACATCACTTCAAGAGTCCACTCGGTCGTCGCCTTCAGGACTTCAATAGTCATGAAACAAGACGAGTACATTATGAACAGTGGGGCTCACACCCCAGCTCGCATTCATAAAATTAATACGTTGTGAGAGAAGACGAGTTTGCTGAGTGACAGTGACGCTGACAAATAATGTTTTTTAAAAAAAATCGATAGATATATATTTTTTCTAGAGTAGAAGTCCCAGTGGATTTTTTTTTTTACTGTTTGTAAAAAATAGAGAAAGGGATTTAGAAGTACCTTTGTTATTTATTGGTATAACAAGATTACATAAAATAATATGATAGGATGTGATAATATAATTACATTTAATAATAATTTTTAAATTATTTTAAAATATTTATGTGATTTATAATTAATAAATACAATTTTATTTTGATATAGTTAAACACGATTACTATCTTAGTAAACACGATTGGAATCAGATATTAAACCTAATTTATATATTTTTTACATTGATAATAGATTATTAAACATATTATTACTTAATTGAATATAAATGTATTTTATATATGTTTAAAATATTATATTTTTAATAATTAAATATATTTTTTATAAAATATAAAAAATATTAATAAACAAATGATAAATATAATAATAAAATAAATCCAACACAATAATTACACAACATGCCAACTTGATTGACAAATTCATTTAAAAGGCATCATATCATAGCAAAGATTCACATTCACAGAGAACAGGCACACAATGGCAGGAAAATGGATTTTTTCAAAAGGTAGATGGGCGTAAGAATATATACACATACAATCAAACATGTAATCAACATATACAATCAAAAGGATGGTAAAATCATACTATTATAAATAGTACAAGTATATTTTTTCATATTGATAAAAAATTATAGAAAACTTATTATGAATTCAATTTTATGTCCCCTTGTATATCTAAAGTAACAACATAATAAACTAATATAAAGTCACAAAAAAATTATAATTGAAAAAACCACAAAAAATTGAAGCATGCACTTACATCAAATAATTTCTAGACAACGAAAATAAGTTGAATGTATTTCATGATAGTCTTGTTGTCAATTTCTACAACAAAATTACACTCGAAATATGTAATACAACAATCATTCATAAAGCCATCACCAAATTTATTGCAAAGGCAAGTCTTTATAATGGTCACAATAGAGAATACTCTTTCTACATTAGTAGGACGCAAAATCATTGCTAATTTTATAAGTTGATAGATTAAATAGAAAATATCATTTAACTTTTTCTCCTTTATTAATCTAACAAGTGTACTAATTTCATACGCTCAACAATATACCGAAGTAGATTGCATGTGTGAGATATACAACTTAAGTGGCGAAGGAAGCTTATCAAGATCCTTGTTGAAGAAATCTAAAGAATAGAGTTCTATAAGTTGAATCAACTTTCATTTATAAAAAGAAACAAATTCGATCATCACTTGGGTTAAGACATGTCACACACAAAAGTAACTCAATATTTTTTTCGTTGAAACGATCATCAAGCTTGGTTAGCAACAAATCAATTACAACTTTAAAAATATTAAATCTATAATGGTGCATAGTTGTCTTTTCAATTAGTCCACACCTAATTCTTTTGCTTGGTCCTCTATAGACATCACTTATTTTTAGAAGTTCTATGTTATGCCTTACACAAAATATACAAACTTCTACTACAAATAATTCCTATTTATCATCATCATTTCTCAAAAAGTTAGTTATTCTTTCTACAATTGCACTGAATTCATAGTATTTAAAATATCTTGATTTTTTCTTTGTAAAACAGATCATTTGTATATTTCAAAATGAATCTCATGTTAAACATGACAAACATAAAATCAAAATGATTGACGGAGCTTCCACCAAACATTTGCACTAACCCTTTTCTTTGTTTTTGTGTCATCTTTTTTAACAATCTCTAAAATATTTACAACTAATGAAAACATACAAGTTAAATTTAATTAGGAACCATAATGTGAACCCCAACATATGTCTCCTACTTTTTTAATTTCAAGCAATTGATTTAAACCTCAACCACTTGTAATTATTTCATCTTCAAGTTCTTTAGAAACTCAAGTGATTTCTTGTGATCTAAGGGCAATAAGGCACTAGCATGAACCACCAAAACAATTCATTGTAGTATAAATTAATTCAAACAATGTCGCAACATCTGAAGTTGGTGAACAAAGTAATGAATATAGAATGTAGAATAATTTCCTTTTGTAATTAATGCTTTCGAGCCATTAAACTCAACTCGCATATTACTAGCATCTTCATAACCTTGGGCTTGCAATTTGTGGATATTTAATCCAAGCTTATCAAATAATTCTTACATGCCGTCCTTGAGTGATATTGCTTTAGTATCACTAACATACATTAGATTAAGGAAACATTCGTCGATCTCACCCTTCTTGTTTACATACCACAATACCATTGCAATTTATGTTTTAGTTGATACATCTCGAGATTCATTAACCAAAACTACTATAAATAAATGATCTCCTATATCTTTGGTAATTTTCTCAATTGTTTTACTTGAAATTGCACTTACAATCTCTTTTTGTATTTTAGGTGAAGTCTAACTTGAGATTTTTTGAAACATTTTTCAAAACAACATTGCCAATCTTTTCATTATGAATAGCAAGAAACTCAAGGAATTCAAGAAAATCTCCTTTATTGCTTGAATTATCATAGCCATTGTGACTATGAAATGAAAAGCGTTGTTTTAAGACACTTTACATTTTAGAACTGAAGCATTATGCATATTAAGCTCATGATCAAACAATCTTTATTTCTCTTATTAAGTTCTAACCCTTTAGAAACGAAAGTAGTATCAACATTTGGTTCTAGAAAAAGATAACAATACAAGAAAAATATTGTTTTGTTTCGATATTTTATTCCAATCAATCATAATCATCAAACGAATAGATAATAAAATGACGCTTTGATTTTCCAATACCAATGGAAAAGCATGACTACGTGGTTAGCATGAATCCTTTAGCAAATAAGTCCATCTAATTTTGTCTCGATCTTTAAGATCATAACTTGATATAGGAGGTCATAATCTAAGATCTAAAATTAAATTATTAATCTGGAACTCAACTTGAGTTTTCTTGGAATTTGAAATCGGTTCATTATTACTCGATTGATTTGAAAGCCTTTTGTTAATAATTTCTCCAAAACTACACAAAAACCACAATTTTATACATACATATCAAAAAAAAAAACATACATAAATAATTAAAAAATATATATATATATACAACACATACCATTGGATGTGTATGAACACATATCATCGGATGTACACGTATGCATATTTTTATGCATATGATCAAAATTATATAAGCAACAATTCTAAAATAAACATAAATAATTAAATAGGGGAAAAAATATATATACAACACATGCTACCAAATGTGTATAGGGACTTACCATCAGAAGTGTATAGATGCACATCTTTATGCACATGATCTATGTTAAATAAGCAACAATTCTAAAATATGTCTAAATAAAAAAAAAAAATATACAAACATACCACCAAATGTGTAAGGGCTTGGTTGATTCGTAATGAGGCAAGAAGAGGAGATGGTGCCAGTGGCCAATGGTATGAGGTGGAGATGTTGAGACGTTGGATGCAACTATGGTGCTGCAAGGAGCTATGCGATGTGGCATGCATTAGTTTTGGCAATGGATTAGGTCTAGATCGTGTCTACCTATACTTAGACATATCTTTTATCAATGGTCTGGGTCCAAGTCTAGACCTGTAACCTACAATTTGGATCTAAACCCACACTTAGACCCATGAAGATAATGGGTCTAGGTCTGGATTTTGGGTTTGACAGGTCTACTTGAAAGTACATACTTTTTTATATATTTATGTTATACTTTTCATGCATTAATGGCAAATAAAATATTTTCACACATAATCCATTTAAAGTTTTTTCTTGTGAAGAAGGTAGGTTTTTAATTGTAAATAGAAAAATTACTCAATTTCACGTGCATCATCAATTTCATTTGATATGGTACCAAAATATTACTCATTTGCATTTTGCTTTATAAAAAAGTAAGGAAAAATAAAAATAAACACTTAATAAACATATAATAATAAATTAAATGAAGTGAGTTTTAATTTTTAACTTAAAATATAGTTAGGGTTTTAGCTTTTAAGTATTATTATATATTTAAATATAATTATTATAATATAATTCGAATCCACAGGTCTAGTAATTTTTGGACCTAAACCCTACCCATTAAACAAGCAAATCTATTAAGTTTAAGTCTACAGATCTATGAGTCTTATTTTCCTGACCTAGACCCTAACTTCATGAGTTAGGTCTAAACTCAATCCATTACTAGGCCTAGCGTGCATGCAACTTAATGTTATTGTGCAACGGGCGGAAAAAATTTCAATGGGTGGGGGCAAGTAAAGATTTAATGGAACTTTTGCATATTAAAATTTATATTTATAAAATTTAAGTGGGGCACCCACCCACCTGTCACTTAGAGTCTGTTTGGTAAAATTTATGGAGAAGTTGACTTTTGGTTCATTTGCTAGAAGCTAATTTTTGACATGGATTGTAGAAGCCAGCTTCTAGGGGAAATTGTAGGAATTTGTCAGACAAAATAAGGATCCATTGGATTCTGATTTGTGGTCTTGTGTTGAATGACAAAAATACCCCTAGACCACTCTCCCTTCTCACCCGACCCTCCCTTCCGCCTGATGGCAGCCCTTTCCCATCCAACAACCCCCTCTATCTCTTTCTCCACTTGAACTTTGTGAGCACCTACATAAATTGAGCAACCGAACTACTTCTGAGATGCGATGGGAGAGCTCGACACTAGCCTTCTTCTCGAAAACGGAGATGGGGTCGAAAGAATCGACAAAGTAGTTGGTAGCGAGCAAGCCAAGAAACACGGTGGAGATGAAGACAGAGAACAGAAGTAGGCGACGGAGACAACGACCCTTCTTCTTGTTGTCAGCTGGAGATGAGAAAATAGTAGAGGAGAAGGAGGCAGAGGAAGAGGGAATGGGTTGGTGTTTCGGTTGGAAACGGAGGAGGTGGTGGTGGCGTTAGCCAAGGGAGAGGAGAGGGGATGGGGTTGAAGCGAAGGAGCTCATGGCTCCTCCTGCTCTTCCAAAGTAGGCGGAGAGAGTAACGTTGTTTTCCTATACTTGTTGGTTCACCCACGGGAGGTAGAGAGACCCATGTTGTTTTCCTACGTCAGGAGAAAAGCAAGAGAAGAGAGGAGGTCATGCACCAAAAGCTTCATCACCCATTGTCGTTGTGGATGGCCCACCTGTCGTTGTGGATGATCCGCTGTCGCCGTGGAGGACAGTAGAGAATAGGAGAGAAGGCTCAAGGGTTTGGGGATGAAGAAATGGATAGTCGGTGGTAGATCTGTAAATATAAAGAGGTTTTTTAAGTAATAATCAAAATTATTAGAAGGTAAATGAGGGGGGGAAAAAATCAAAAAATAACTTCTAACTAGACTGTTCTCTTGCTTCTAGAATTGAAAAGGAAATACTGTTACAGAAGTTGTGTGATTCTAAAAAACATATTATTGCTTAGGCCTATTAGGTGAAGCTTTTGGATCTTTTCAACTTCTATAAGAAACTACATACCAGAAGTTCGACAAAAGCTATACAAAACTGATCCTTAGTCATTCTGCCCCTAGGTGTATATGAATACATGATTCGAATAGGATTGAATAAAAAACGAAAAGCTAAACCATTATTATAGTTAAGTTTTAATAAAAATAAGGAAAACTTACATGGAGCATTTGGTTGTATTTGCATTATAATCAATATTATTGTATGTGCATGCCTCATTTTTAGGTTTTTTTTTTTAAAATTGTCCTTAAGTCGACCATGTGGACCAGGTGGTGATGCTACTAATAAGACATTATTAAATTATTTTTTGTATTCTTATCACCACAACTCTTTCTTTAATTAGTCTAGGTTTAGTAATTTCAATAAATTTTAACCGTTAAAATTGAAAGTCTTACTCAAGGGTAAAATATACTTTAAAATTTGTAAAATTAGAGTATGTTCGAGAAAGAAGTGGATTAATATGTTGTATATTTTCATTAATTTTGAAATAACAAGTAAGAAAAATACTGAATTACTTCGTATTGAATCTGCGATCAACGAATTACATGGAAAAAAAATTGATATTCTACCTTTCATATTATTGTTAATCACGTAAGAACCTTAATTTGCATATCATTGTTAAAAAAAAGTCGTTCATTCTATACTCCGCGCTCTTCATGAGCATTAGATACTGAAGAAAACTTTCAAGATTCAGTTTCCAGGAAAAAAAACTTTCAAGATTCCTGCTCCATCCCCAACGCAATACCTTCTGTACGAAACAAAAAGTTGAATTTTATATATACTAGAAATACTTGAAAACTTAATAACAGGCAACGAATCACCAACTTCTTGAGGTGCATGACAATGCCTCGTTGTCACAATGGTCGGTAGAACTTCAAACTCGTCATAAATTTTGGATTCGAATCTTAGGACATGCAGAAATATTTCATAGTGATTGAGAAATGATATAAACTCGCTACGCCTCCTTCTCTAAACCGATAACAAAAAAAAAAAAACTTCTTGAGGTACAACCAAACTGTCTAATATAAATAAATTACAAGTTTATAAACCAGATACGGTGTGCTCCGTAACCTTCTTAGTAGCATGTTAAAAAAATCTATGAGGGCAAGATTTTAAAAAAAGTAGAGTAATAATATGGATTATTTGGAGATAGTTTATAAATAAACAATCTTATCTGATAAATGTAAAGGATTATTGAAGAAAGTAGTTTTTATCTTTAAAATTAGTAAATTTTTTGCACTAATATAATTTAATATGTGCATCTGAGATATTAAATTAATCTTTTTAATATTTGATAAGAAAATCAAGATCATAATTTTTTTTTTATCAGGATTAGATTAAAATCCCAAACAGATCCTTACCATCGACCACACTGGTACAGTTGACACTTGACAGTGATAGTAGTGATTGCACTGCCAGAGGCCAGAGACCAGAGCCCTCGATTCACTCATGTTGCCGCCCTCTGCGCCGGGTGTTCTAAAGAACCTGGGAATTACCTGCCAATTTATTGCAATGACTTGCTTCTTCCGTAACCACTTACTGACACCAGCGTGATCAATGCTGCTCTCCATCGCACGCTGTCCATCTTCCTCCGCGTTGGAACGAGGAACACTGCTGGGCTGTGACCACAATTTTTATTTTTTATTCTTTATTTTTACTTTCATTTTTCTTCAACATAAGCTACTGTATTGGTTACCGAGGTGTCTTAGTGTGACTCATCATGACTTGACGACGAAAAGAACGTGAAATCTAATTTCTTTCTTGACTCTACTTTCCACGGTGCATTTGGAATTACTATTGCGTTGCTCATGGGGATCTAATGAGAAGTTAAAAACACGTAGAAGTCAATCCCAAATGAGTCTCATCGTTACTGTTTCTGTCAAAAGTTGCTGACGTTCGGATTGTCGATTCACGTTACAGCACAAAAGTAGGGGGAAGTTCGCTTCAGGCAGAAGTATGTTTTTACCTCCCCCCAACAAATTGTTCAAACTAGCCTTCGTTTATTCTTAGATTTTAAAGGAAGAAGGTCATTACAATTTATCGTGAATGTCATTGGTATACACTCGTAACCTCATGCCTCAAAATCACAAAACGAGCTCCTTGTACCGTTTTCCTTTTGTTATTTTTCTTTGAAACCAGTGTATTTAATTTGAACTCGTGTATAGTGCAATTTCATGTGTTTTTATTTCCTATTGGTTTGAACTCATGTGTTATTATTTTCCTTTAAAGTGGATGCACTTTTTTTAAACTCATGTGTAATAACAATGTTTGTTAAACAAATTTTTACTTATTAGAGTGTAATAGTCGCCAATTGACATTTACTATGGAAGAGTCAGTTGAACATCTTACAAAAGTGAAGGTGTCGAGAAATAAAAGAAAAGAAGTAAAAGATGTTGATCTAGAGTCAAAGAAACATAAAACTTCTTAGAATAACTATCGCATCATGTATTCATCAAATGGTAGCAAACCATCTTCTAGTTTGATCAAAGTTGGTTATGAGAACCTTGAGAGGAAATATGAGGATTGAACTGGTCGTGCATATTCTTACACATAACTTAAGAACCACTGAGATTCTCTGAAGAATGATTAACAGAATTAGAAGTTTCTTAAATAACAAACTGAAACAGAATGATATTCTAAAAGAAATATATATGTTCAAATAGATGAATGGTGAATCAACTTTGTTAAGGTGAAACTACTTTGTCTTTTACTTTTTAATTGGATATTTGATTACTTGATAATTATCTATTTTGTTTATTGTTCTTGTAGAGGTTTCCAAAGAGCGAGAAGTTCAAAGTTGCGCCACTACCTTACGAGGCTGATTTAAATCAATTGTTTAAAGGATCAATGACCACTGATAGGGATGTATACATACAAAATGCATATCCACCTTCCACTAACTAGCCCTCTAAATAGATGTCATGTGATTTTTCTAAGTTTTCAAAGTCGTTGGGCTTGAATTTAAACAAGTATTGTGAAAGATCAAACTTAGTTGATGGTGACTCGCTATCAACTAAGTCCACTACATCCTCTATGCAAATTGAAGGGGTGAAAAAATTAAAACTCATTGCAGTTACAAGGTTGGAAAGGAATATTGAGAGGGTTGCAGTTACATATGAGAGGAAGTATGATTTGATTCATTCTATAAAAGTTGAAGTAAAGATGTATTCTCTTGTAAGATGCATTGAATTTCTAAATGAAATCAACATTATAGATGGGTCAAATGAATGAGACTTTGCATATGCTCAACTTACATCTCCAGCAATAAGGTAGTTGTTTACTGCTATTCTTGATGCTAATAAGAGATTAAGATGGATTCTTTGGGAGTACGAGAGGTTGACATATTTATTTAAGTGAGTGGTTATACTGAAGATATTCTACACCATTGTTTATTTGTTTTTAAACTTATCTAATAGGAGATCAAGATGGATTCTTAGGAAATATGCAAAGATGCAAT
>JAMKQA010010027.1:0-18001 GCA_024699735.1 Posidonia australis | reverse complement strand
TGCTAATAGGCTTGGGGCTAGGTTTGATGGCTGATCACATCCAAAGCAACATAAGGACTCTCATTCCTGGGTTACCTCAAAATCGGGGTGTCTACAAACTGGGGTCTTTTGGAATGCCCCTGAAAGTTCTGTTATTCCTTTCCTTCCAAATAAGCCAAATAAATATATGAATAAAGGTGAGAGAGCCTGTTGAAGATGCTTGAAAAAACAGAACAGGAGGGTAATTAAATAAGTCCACAATTGAGAACACAGCAGGATAGGCACATCCATTGGTAAATGCCTTCCAAATTTTTTGTATAAATGGACAAAGCAGGAATAGGTGTGCTACCGTTTCAGCATTATTTAAACAAAAAGGGCAGCTGTCAATACCAATCCATCCTTTTTTAAGAAGATTATCCTTTGTCAATATCTTATTAGATAGCACAAGCCATGTAAAGAGTTTAATCTTTAAAGGCACCCAACAGTCTCATATCTCATGCATATATTTGAATCGATAACCACCATCATTTAACATGTTATAACAGGATTTGACATAAAAATCTTTGTTAGTGGGTCGCCATAATAACATATCTTCCTCTACAGTAATATTGGTATTATTAAGGATGTCTAAAAAGACATTCATTTGAGAATGCAAATTACCTACAACATCCGAATTCAAGGGATATAAGAATAAACTGTCAGGATTTAAAATAAAATTCTGAAATATTTTTGAGACAGTAGCTTGCTTATAGTTTGACATATGGTATAAATCAGGGAGGTAATCTTTTAATTTTTCTCCCTGCCACAATCTATTTTCCCAGAATATGGTATTTCGACCATTATTACCCTGAAAATCAGTAAACACATTTATAATATCAAATCATTTTTTTAACTCCGACCAAAGGGGCGAGGAACGCCCATTAGAAGTATTTAGTATTGCACTAGGACCATTCCTGACAAAATATTTGGCTCTAACTACGTCTTTCCATTTCATAGAAGATGAGTTAGAAAGGAGTTGCCAAAGTAACTTGCATTTCAATGCCAAGCTAAATTGCTTCAAGTTTATAATTCCCCAAACCTTTCTGATCTTTTGATCTGCATAAAGATGACCATTTAACTAAATGACGAATAGAATTTGTAGACAAAGAGTTCCAAAGAAATCGTCTCCTGATATTATCAATTTTCTTCTCCACATTTGTAGGCATATGTAAAACAGACAAATAATAGGTGGGTATGGCAGATAAGACCGCATTTACCAATGTGAGATGCTCACCCAAAGACAAATGTTTAGCCTTCCATTGTGATAATTTTTTTGTAAATTTATCAATAATCGGAGACCAGTCTCTATTGGTAGGTTTTTTGTAGTGCAAAGGCAAACCTAGATATTTAATTGGTAAATCCTCGATATTACAGCCAATTATTTGAGATGCTCTATTCACAAAGCCATCCGGGACTCCTATACCAGTAATAGAAGATTTATGGAAGTTGATTTTCAAACCTAAGCAGGTTTGGAAGCAGCAAAGAATTCTCTTAATGTTAATTAAGTTGTCCTCTTTTGCTTCCAGAAAAAGAATGGTATCATCGGCATATTGTATATTCAAAACATTTGGGCCTCCATTGGGAAGCTGAATCCCAGAAATGAGATTATTTTCCATTGCTAATGATAACATCCTGTTTAGCACATGAGTGACAATAATAAAAAGAAATGGACAAATTGGGTCACCCTGTCTTAGACCGTTAGATTCTTGAAAGTACCCTTTAGGGGAGTCGTTAACTAAGACAGAAAACTTAGCATGTGATATAAACATCTTAATCCAATTGATCCATCTGTTCCCGAAGCCTAAGCCTTTAAGCGCTTCAATTAGAAAATCCCAATTGACATTGTCAAAAGCCTTTTCAAAGTCCAGTTTCAGTATAAGGCCTGGAATAGCATTTATCTTTAAATAATGTAAGACCTCCTAAGCAACAAGGAAACAGTCACCGATATACCTTCCAGCCAGAAAGGCACATTGAGAATTATCAATAATATTGTTAATAAAAGGGGTGAGTCTTGTTGCTAATGTTTTCGATATAATTTTGTAGAGACTATTAACCAGACTGATGGGTCTAAATTCTTTTATCCCCTTGGCACCTTCTTTTTTAGAGATAAGAGAAATGAATGTTTGATTAATGTGAGCCAGGAATTCCAACTCAGTAGAAGAGTGTAATCCACTAAAAATTTCAACCAGATCATCCTTCATGATGTCCCAAAAGTGTTGAAAAAAACAGTGGGAAGCCGTCTGGTCCTGGAGCCTTCTCCCCAGGAAGAGAAGTGACACTCATATGAATTTCTTCCAAGGAAAATGGAATTTCCAAGGCATTTGGGTTAGTAATTTTGGTTGGCATTAGAAGGTCCCAATCAAGATAGGGTAATGTTCGCTTTTCCTTGTTGAATTGCTTGACAAAGTGTCTTTCTATTTCGTTATTTATGAGGGAGGGGGAGTATTCTTGAATGCCATTAATGAGAAGAGAAAAGACAGCATTCGACCTTCTTCTGTGCTTTACCATGTTGTGGAAAAATTTTGTATTAAGATCCCCTTCTTTAAGCCATTGGATCCTAGATTTTTGTTTCCAATAGGCTTCCTGTTCTTGTAGAAGAATGTGATGTTCATCCTTAAGTTCCTTCAATTGTATATGAAAAATTGTAGAATCATTGCACGATTCTATTAAGGAATCAATGTGCGTAATTTGTGATTCCACCAACTGAAGTCTATTCCTTCTTTGTTCCCTAATGGGAGCAATCCAAAGACCTATATGTTTTTTAAGGTACTTTAGACGGTATGCAAATCTAGCCACAGGGGATGTGGACACACAGAAGCGTGAGGAATTATTCCAGCTATATTCTATGAAGCTGGAGAAGCCCTCAATCAAGAACCAAGCTTTGTAAAACTTAAAAGGGGCAGGACCCCAGTCAACAGGGGTAGTGCTGAGAGTTATAGGTATATGGTCAGATATGACTCTAGATTTTCCCAGACAGAAAGAGTCAGGGTATTTGTCCCCCCAACCAGTTGTGATTAGAAATCTGTCTAGCCTGACCAACGTGGGCTGGTCATGGAAATTAGACCAAGTGAATTTGCAGTTGTTAGGTGGAATATCAATCAGGCTATGACTTTCAATAAATTCATTAAAGGCATTCATGAAATGGGTGTTACCACAATTGGAAGAGTGTTCATGTGAAAATCTTATCATATTGAAGTCTCCACCAATTACCCAATTGGGATTTACCATATTGCTAATAGATTCCAATTCCACAATGAAATTTTCTTTTAAACCAGGTACACATGGCCCATACACTCCTGTGAGCCACCACTCAAAGTTATCAGTATTGTTTTTGAAATATAAGGATAGACTAAATGTAGCTACAATGGTATTGCATAAGGTGAACAGACTATCATCCCAGCCTATAAGAATTCCACCTGATGCTCCCAAAGATGGAAGGAAGGACCATTGGTTAATTATCCCCCCACCAATATTATTCAAAATATAAGGGGAGAAGGATTCCTGTTTAGTTTCACTGATAATGATAATATTACACTTATTTGACTTAATCAAGCTGCAGATAGCTCGTTTTTTTTCGCTACCCCCCATACCCCTGATATTTCATGCTGCCACTAACATTTAATTACAGGGGTTTATCGAAAGAGAAGCAAAGTTCTCAAAGATAAAAGAATCCTCATTGAGATTGAAATTGGGTAGACCTTGATCATTTCTAACAAGATCATAGAAATTTTTCACTTCAGGTATAGAGTTAAAAGTAATGCCTATATGCTTAGCAAAATTCCTGAATTGATCATAAGAGTTCCATTTCAGCACATTGTCCAAAAGATTACTATCATTGTCGCATGTAGCAGGGGAACTATTCTGAACAACATCAGAGGTAGAAGGCTCAGTGGTTTTAGAGGTAGAAGGATCCACAGTATCAATATCATGCACAAAATTATGTGAATCAACATAAGTATAAATATTACCTGGTGCATGAATAGGGGTTGGTGGACGTGGTTCAGCAGGAACCTCGCAGGAGCCACCCAAATCGTCATTTTCTAAGCAATCATAAATAGCCAGCACTTTCTTAAACTTGGAAAGAGAGAGTTTCCTAGCTTTGATTTTAGATTCAATGAACCTGGTAGTGTCTTTTTCTTCATAACTAGGTTGAGTAGCAGCCACTGGAGAGATGGAACGAGGGATTTCCATAGAAACATAGGAGGTAGGGGTGGGTAAAATCCCAGCTGCCTTCGATACAGATGTAGGTTTTGGGCTGATGGGCCTTGTCCAAACAAATTTACCTGATTTATTGTTTTTGTTGCCCTTGTTGCTCCTCCAACCTTTATAATTCTTGAATGGTTTTCGAACTGGGTGCAGAGCACTAGAGCTTGAGACATCTGTCTGATTCTTGGAGGGCCAGACGTTAGAAGGCTTGGGGGTGGTATCAACATTGGCGCAAAGATCCCAACTATGTCTATATTTTATCGGGTAGACAGCTTTCCCAAATGCAAAAAACCTACAGTCAGGAATTTCCATACCAGGGTGGAGCTTAACTCTAACTCTGGAAAACCCCAGAGTCTTCACAGAGTCAATGGACAGATCCACCTCCAACAGATCAGAGAAGCTAGCAGTCATATGTCTAAAGACATCTACGTTCCAGAGGTGATGGGGGATCCCTTCAAGACGTATCCAGACACCTTCTTCCCTCAGGCTAGCCACAGCATTGGAAATTGGGGTCCAGGGGATAAAGGAAGCGGATATCCTCTGGAGCAGAGAACCATGTTTGTGAAGAGAGTCATTTCTGCACTTAACCGAGGGAAAGACAAGTAGGAACTTCCCCGGAGAGAAAGGTTGTACTGAGATGTCGGAGGCATCAGCCCAATACGACGAGACATGTGCCTCCAAAGCTTCCTTGGTAAGGTTGGGAGTATGAGCAGTGATAATGGCACTGCGCGAGAGGTATTGAAAGCGGCTACATATGGCCTCAGAAGGAGGTACCACCAATGGATTCTGCGGTGTATGCCCCGCAGGGTTTGTGGAAGAAGACTGGTGAGGGGCCATAAATGAATCTTGGAAATATTTGCATAGAGCTACAGAGTGATTTGGAGATTTACACTTAAAACAAAAACCATTGTAACGACAAAATCTTTTTTCGTGTCCTTTTAGACCACATTTAAAACATCTTTTCTAAAGTTTGCAAATACTTACCCAGGGGGGGCAAACTTTCTTTCTGGAAATTACTTCCCAGCTGGCACTCTGGTATTCAAGGGACGAAGCCTTGTGATGTGGATCAGCAGTCACACAGGAGGAAGAAGAAGTGGAAGTTCCTTTTGTAGTGCACACAGGGGGAGAAGCCTTAACAAGAGACGCAAGAACCCCAAATCGTGAGCCAGCACCAGAGTATCTTCTGCCAGAGGCGAAAGACTGGGGGGAGGAAGAAGTGGCATAGTGTGCTTTTGTCCAAGCGTCAGAGGAAATCGTATCGTCTGAGATATGGGGTACGTACGAGACAGGCTGCTGAGACTCAAGAATGGAATGAGATGGCGCAATATTCATTACAGCTGCAGCACTGTACCCGAAAACGGCAGAGAAGCAACCGTCACACTGTTCCCAAGCGGATCCATCAGAATCCGAAAGTATATCAAAGCAAAAATTAAGTTGGTAAGGAGGATTAGTCGCGTGATTCAGATTGTCCGTGAGACAATGTTGAGTGGAAACCAAATTACAAGCGTAATCAATATCATCAAGGGATAACACGTCACATGGAATGGTCTCTGGGGAAGCTAAAAAGTGGCTCCAGCTCAGCAAATCAGGGAGTGGCTCGCAATCAATGTGATGCGAGCGGGAACTATTCACTAGACGTGCGGAGGTGCAGCCGTCAGAGACGGCTTGAGAACACGAAACATTTTTCTCGAGTTCCAAGGAAAAATCAAACTTGTTGTGGTTGAAACCGGAAGAGCTATATTCGAAATTAGAGTGAGAAGAATAATTGGAAGATGGCGGGAATACGAGGTGTAATTCCACACAGAGGGTAAGGGTACTTTAGGAAAGTGCCACGTGGTAGCACTAGGGAAGCCCCGCCCTCTCTCGACGTCGGAAATGGAACTCCAATGAGCACCAATCAGATGCATCTCCACCACTAAAGGATTAGGATGCGGGTAGAAATCTGAACCAGCAACAGAAATAAGGAATTCTCCCAGAGATGATCCATCTACCATCAAGGCATCAGAAGGAGTATCCAAATCAGATCGACTAGCATTGGTTATAGTGTTGGGACGATCAAGTCTAACATTTTCCCCGATTTCTTTCTTAAGTGAGCTTATAGTCTTCCAAGAGATATTGGGAAAATTCAACGTGTTGATCGCAACCAAATCAATGGAGATACAACAAGTTCATAGATTACATAACCATCCAGAGATTAAATCCCGCGAGCAATAGTAAGAGTCCACAACAATAGTAGGATTACTGTAAGGGGAAGCGAGAAAAGGGGGAAAACTCGCAGATAAAGAAACAAACACAAATCTTCCCTCTTTGCACCAAGCAAAGCCAGATCCAAACGACAGACTGTCGATTGGACAAGGGGAAGTCAAAGAGGCAGCTATAGCAGGAGGACCAGTCGAGATGACTGGAACGAGCCCGAGAGGGGCGAGGGTCACCTCGCCGAGATCGCATACCTACCCGCGAGACTTCCTCCTGCAACGCTTGTGAGGACGCCCAGAGGATCGAGGTCTTCCCCAGAGCGAGGGAGCTTCCAAAGGATCTTCCGCGAAGAGGCTACATTTGAAGGCCGCCCAGTCGAAGCTCGTAGCTTGCCGAAGCAAAGCCGCTTCACGGAGTCCAGAGCCACACGATCGCGCCCTGCGGTGGCGCATGGTATCGAGGAGAGCAGAGAGCGAACAGCTCTAGGGTTTCTCGCCAAGAGCTTCAGGCAAAGTTGCAGTGGAACAGCGCTAGTCTTAAACCATACTTTTATACATTCCTAATCTCTATTCCCAACCCAAATGGTCAATTCAATGAAAAAGTAGAAAACATTATCAACTCAACACTTAATTGACTACTGATCCATCTGCTTGGTCTTTGTACATAATCCTATACATGTAAAAAAGTTAATGGAAGTAAGTTTCTTTTCTTCTTCTTTTTTGTTGAATTGTGGGATATTTAACATATTGTAGCAAGTTAGTAGATTTCAGATATAACCAAAAACAAATATTGTGTGATCAAATATACCTTATCATCAATAGAATTTAATGACCCGTTAATCCGCATCGCTGCCCACTAACCAAAATGGTAGTGGATAGGGTAGCGGTTAAATTTTTTGGAATAGGTATTGACTCGACCCATCACCTGCTAATAAGGGACGAGTAAAGGTAAGGGTCAATCATATATCCGATCCGATTTGACTTACAGTCCTAACTCCAATCACTATTTACAAAAAAAAAAATTAAAAGTGATTGTAAATAACTATCATGATGAAATAGCTATAGTAATCATTCTTTCTTAACGTAGACTAGTTAGAACAATAAACAAATACATCCAAAATAAAGAATGAATCGGATGTCTAATTTGCCGCTAAAATAGTTTTCGAAAAATATATTGTGGGGTCTGTCTGTTGGACTACACCATGTACAAATGTAAAGGAATGGGTGTTTTGGGGGTTTGAGGATAAATGCATCAGCAGTGATTTTTTCCCCAATGGTTTCAAGCTGTTCACACCATGTAGAAGTTTCCTGGATGTTGTTAAATGGTCCATATGGCACCAATTGCATCGACTTTGGATCATCTTCTTTGGCACTTCTTTAGTTATCCTTTGTTAACTGGTTGTCCACATTCACCATTAACATTGATGCTAATTTCTATGCTTTTTTGCACCATCTTCTTGAACCTCACCTATGCCTTCTCTGTTGCCTTGGTCGTCTATTGTGTTGATCCACAACGTTAACCCTGGAGGCATCTTGATCGTCCAATGTTGCTAATCCTAGTTACATTCAATTCTTTCTTTGGTTTTGTCTTTACTTGGTCGATGTATCTTTTCATGTGTCTTTTCTTAACCTTCTCACGTATCTTTTCATTTGTTTTCCCCTTGGATGTTAATGGAATGCACTAATGGAAATGAAAATTTCTTTGAAAAAAAAATGATTTGTCGATATCTATAGAAGCATATAAGTTTTTAACTATCAGAACAAGTCTTGCAACACCGACTAACAAATTAATCGTCTGAATTTATTTGTTGGTAAAGCTTTACATTGTTTCAATATGAGGAGTTGTTGATGTCACGACCCTTATTGTGACTATACATCTAAATTATCATTCAACAATTTATATACAATAATAAATCCAATTACATGGTAAATCAAGTAATATAGATTTAATCAACAACTAATTACATTATCCATTATTTTATGATGTGTAGCTACGTGACTCCGTTTATATGCACTAAAAGCGAAACCATAGTTGATCTGCACTCGAAAAGAAAACAACAACAAAAATGGTGAGTAACCACTAAAGGTCACCCAACACAAACCTTGCTATGTCAAGAGAACCACGGTAAATCCAAACTATAAAAATTATCCAATATCCAATAGAAAACACAAATCCAACAAAAATGCATACCGCAAACGTACAAATCGGACGCATTGGACATTTTATAGATACTTTATTTACAATCCACTCAATGGCCCACTCAAGCACCAAAACATAGAAATTGAAACCATATCACAAGTACATGAAAAACTCTAAACATGGTTCATCTCAAAACCTTTCCACTGTTTTTCCTTTGAAAATATTGTAGACAACCCATTTTGATAGCTACTTGCTACAGATTCTTCCAAAAGAACGCACTCCGACGGCAACAAGATACTTCACCTCCATTTTACTCCAAAACTAACCTAAGACACTCAAGCCAACCCATAAACCCTAAACTAAGCCCAAAGTCAACAATCCACTTTAAACAAACCCTAAACACCAAGCCCAACACTAGAATTCAGCCTATGTGCTCTATGTTAATGGGATGTGTGGCCCGATTGCGTTACCTAATCGGGTATCGTGGATGCACGTGAGGACCAGGACTGTCCCATGCGAGCTGCTCAACGTGTCGCTTTTGTCGTACCTCATATGAGCGTTGGTGTCGTCTGTTGCTGCCTTGTGTGCCTGATATCCCTTTAGCTACCCACGCCCTGCCACAGCCACCCCTTGCAGTCCTGCTCTCGTCGCCCATGCCCGTTGGCCATGCTCTGCCACCAGCCGCCTGAGCACGCCGGTGAGCCACCTACAGCCCTGACAATCACCTACCTTCACACCACCACCTCCAAATGACCTCCCCAGTGGAGCTCTCTCTCTCTCTTGGCTCCACCACGGCTCCCACGTCTCGCCAACACCTTCACCTAGCCAGAGCCCAATGCCATCCACCACCTTCCCTGGCGACCCCAAACCAGTCTGGCCATCCAACATATACAGCATCTCCCTCTCGGCCTTGTACCCACTGCATTGCCCTAGAGCGTTGTCCAACCTTTGACAGAGCCTCCCCTCTAGTCGAGGCACTCCCTACGCCGTCCATCACCATCCACCACCTCCATCACTGGTTGGAACATCCATTTCTACCTTACAGCCACCAACACCACAACCAACCTCCACATTACATTCCCTGAGCCATCTTTGACGCCACCGCAACCCTCCGAGCCTGCCACCGTGCGTCGACAGCCTAGAGAGCGTCGTCGCGAGCCTCGCTGGAGAGGGACAACCCAAAACTCCATGGGTTTGTTTTCGCTCCCTATTGGTGTTTATTGCTTCCTTTGTGTTTTCATTGTTTTGTTGCATCATTTCGTATATGTTTTATCGATTTTTATCATGCCATATTCGTCATTTCACCTTCATCTTCTCCACCTCCATGTGACGTTGGAAACCATCTCCGACGACATAAGTGGGGGGAAACATCCACCCAACCCATCATGCATCCAAACACATAGGAACATCCCCCAACATCCTCTCAAGCTCATGCATGCATAACATCCATTTTAGAGCCACGACATTACAGTTGGAGCAATGAAAAGCTCGTAGCTCTGTTCTGCCTCCGGCATGCCTGCCCCGATTGCGCGTGTGATCTACGTGTTTTCGCTAGAGACAGAACAAGTTGTCTAGCTGAGTTCTTGCACACTCACCTCATTCATTTCTCCACCCCATATCCACGCATCCTAGGATCTAACCCATGGCATACATCTATGCATCATAAAGCTCCTTGGATCATCACATGTGGGTCTGCAAGATTGACAAAGCTCGTAACTCTATTCTGTCTCTAACGGCCACATCCCGACTACGCGTATTACTTACACTGTGGACATGCGCGGGTCTACTAGGGACAAAGCAGGCAATTGGCCTGAGCCCTTGCCTACTTGCTCCATCCATTTCTACACCTCATATCCACGCATCCAAGCACGTACACCTGCATATCATGCATTTTTAATCAACATTAATATTACTTATGACTTATGACATCATGCATGATGCACCACATTCATCCACTCAACACTTCATATGTTGAGCACACATACACATCATTACATTTACATATCACTTATCCCTGTATTCTATTCATGCACCATGACATTCACATCATGCGTCATGACACACTTGCATTTAGGGCGATGACGATTACTATGTTGGATCCTTTTGACCGACGGTCCAGAATTCACATAGCGTAACTAAGCCCACTTACATCAAATTTGTGCCTCACTCACATCACTTGTATCATCATAACATATGGCATACATCCATTTTTAGATTTAACAAGCATGCATGATTATTTGCATTTGGTGACACACGAGCGAGCGAAAAGTCTAGAAAGACTAATTTCTTGGACGCATAGGGGCACCTAACACCTTCCCCATGTGCAACAGTAATCCTTACCCTTTCCCTGGCCCACAATGACCAATGTGTTGCATCCATTAGGCACGGAGTATGTACACACATTCACGCATACATTTGCATTCATTTTGCATTGTTTTTCTCGCATTTTATCGCATCCGGTTTTTCTCGTCCTTTCAATTTTAAAAGATTAGGTGACCACTCCGTTTTGACCTTATCATTTTCTTTTTTCATGTTTCATTTGGTATTTTTGAGTCGAGTGTCCTTCCTTAGATTCACAACTTCGCTGTGACCTTTTCGGTTCTTCGCGTGCTCCCCCACGCGCGAAGATCGGTTTCGGCATGGTCACAATTACAATGCACAATTATTACTAAAATATGTTTATCAAAAATGGCTATATTTTAGTCAAATAAACTCATAAATCAATCAAATCTCAAATACTTGTTATGTTGCATGACGTCAGACAATCAACTTTTGTTCATAAGTAGTTGCTGAGGTACACTACACTACCACAGTCAAACCATCCAACAAAGAATTTCCTCGTCTTAAGTTTCAAAGAATCCTCACAACTATTTACTCAAGGCCGTCACTAAAAGTAAAGCACATGGATATCACGTTCTGACCAAGCATTGCGAAATACGTCCTCTCAGCATCTTAACTTTAACTTTGACCTAGAGGTCCTACCAACACCTAACACTTGAACAACAGGCTCGATCTTGTGTTTAACCATTTATAAATATTGTCATATCTCCTAGCCCTACAAACACAATCCTTCAAGTTTTTGGTTCACTATCAAAATAAATGGAATTCATTTCAAAACTCTTTTCCCATATTTTCCAAATTTTCTTTGAAAACAACATCTTAATCCATTTGGTAATGACTATTATGACCAGTTTTTGGGAAAACATTTTGGGAAAAAAAACATTTATATGTGAAAAGCTAAACCAAACACTTTATCTTATGCCAAATTATTTCTATATGTCAATTTCTTGTTTGTACATAGAAGTTTTCAAAAACAATGATTTTAAAAAGCTATGAAGATTAGCATTTTAAAAAACACTGCTTATAAGAATAATTTGTTTTCCGTAAGCAATACCAAACACTATGGTAGCGTTTGATAATGCTTATGGAAAAACAAATTATTCTCATAAACAAAAAACTTTTATATAGTTTTTATAACTTTTTATAATTAGTGTATTTGAAAGTTTTTATACACAAACAAAAAACTGACATATTGAAATAATCATGAGTAAAAAAAATTGTTGGTTCAGCTTTTCAAGAATAAGCACTTTTTCTCATAAGCTGATTCTAGTAATCGTTACCAAATAGACTTTATGTAAAACTTTTCTAAGAAAATCAAAACATACATCTTCAAAACAAAGCCACAGCTTACTACTATTCAAGGTCAAATATGTGTAGTCCATATGCTTGAGTAAAACACGTGGCTCCACTATGAAAATTCTACGTTACCATCTACGTCGCTACTACTAAAAATCCACTAGCCCAAATAAATTCAACATAATTAAATAATAGATTACAAGAAAATAATGACTAATTAATGTATCTACACTACTAGGAATAGGCCTTTAAATGGAGGGAGTATTTACCCCTAATCGGCCCCGACCTGCTTCATTTTATACAGGTAAGGGTTAATATATTTATATTCCACTATCCGTTACCCACTTTACTCATATTCTTATACGGTACGTGTAAGGGTTATTAGCTATCTGTCACTCGTTTATCCATTATATAAGATGGATAGGCTAATTTGTATTATCTAAGATAATTTATCTTTTATCATTGTTATTGTCTTCAAATACGTTATTTTAATATAATATACGCTTATGTGCTTAAACATTCTTAAATTCAGTGTTACTATCTTCTACGTATCATTTGAATTTAATCAGATAAACGTTTGTATACTTAAACATCCTATTTTTTTCTTAAACATAAATCTACCTAATCACCTATTTGTCCTACCTATTCTACATCTTACCACGAATAATGGAGTAGGTAAGGGTAGAAACTTAAAGTATGTTAATCTATACTTGTCTCGTTACCCATTAGAATTTAAAGGTTAAGGGTATGGGTAAGGCTTTACCTGCCCTGTACCCATCACTTTTACAGGCCTAGCCAGGAACTTGTAGTGAACGATTATGAGACTCCAACTATGTGCACTAGAAAACAGGACTGCTACTCGTCTACATCTGCAACTAAAACTACAAGATAACGTGTGAGTGACCAGAAAAGTCATCCAACACGCACACTATGGAAAAACACAAAAAACAAAACTAAGCTTCACTTTTAAAACATTTTATTATTTTTTAGATCTCATTTTCATCAAATCCATCAAAGTTTTAAAAAATTGGTCCCACTACTTGAACTGTCAAACACAGCGCATACTAGTCAAAACCTCAAGCACGGACCATACTGACCAAAATCTCAAACACAGGCTATACCGACAAAAACCACAAGCAATACCCTATTGGTTAAAAACCACAACCACACTAAGTTGTATTGCTCGATGCCAAATAACTAATTCTGGTCACAAGCTGTTATTAAGGTGTACTGCATTGTCATGGACCCGACACTCTATGAGAAGCGAATCCGTCCTGAAGTCCTCCCACCTGAAGGATCCTCAAAGAGCTAACCTTATCTAGGAAAACTGCCCTATCACTTAAGATGACACCAAAAGTGAGGCACGTCAGTGGCAGAGTCAAGGTTTTTCATGACACAAGACAGTATATAAAGCATGACTTGTCCAGGGTGTTCTTCTTTATTTGATCTTATGTACGAAAATAAGGTGAACTTCGTGAACTTATGTTGGTATTTAATAGTTATTTTTAGCTTCATTAGAAAAGCAAAAATTATGATAAACTGTTTATGAAAGTCACAGACTTACCCAAGTCCCAAAACATTGATAGCGACAAGTTCTTGGAAGAAGGCAAGAGACAGTTCGACCATCGACAAAGGAGGTAAGATTGTTGATTAACTCATAATTCATACGTATTTTATTTCCATATTTGTCTATTTTGTGTATAAATAATATTATTCGAGGTATTTTGTGCAAATGTTGCAGGAATCTACGAAAATAAGGGGAAAAGAATAATTGTGCCAAAAAAGAAGATATTTGCATGGAAATTTCAAAGATATAGCTCAACATATTATATCCAAAAGCTAGGAAACCCAAAACATAAGCACAATGCATACCACACATTTAATAACCATAAAATCACTATAGATGCGTAATAAATTCTCTAAAAATCTAGAGATCATAGGCACACTTAAATTTCACACAATCCTACTCATTTACTGTAATTTCATACCATTTCTAGAGGAAAGGTGTAAGGTGCGTACCTCTAAGACGATCACAGAGGTCCAACTTTCATGTCGACGACCCAATACAACTCCAGCAACCACCTCGCACTTCGGGCACCACACGGCCATCCCACGAGCTCGCCACACCACTGGGACGATGATCTAAAGTTTCTCCCGAGCTCAACCAAGTTCCAACACTCCAACACACACACACTCTCTCTCTCTTTCTCTCTCATCGATAGTAGAGAAGGGAGGAGAAGAAGGAGTGGAAGGGGAAAAGAAGGAGGAGGGGGGAGGGAGCTTACTGCCACCAACTCATCATACTCAGGAAGGGAAGAGGGAGGGTTGGTGGGGAAGAAGAAGGAAGAGTATGGGGGAAGCTATGACTCTTCTCTCCTTAAATACATGTGGGTTGGTGGTGGTTACGTAACGTGCACAACAACCAAACAACATGTATGTACAACTGTAACTATGCCGGCGACAGCCTCAGGATTGATGCAAAAGGCCAAATGCGGGAGGATCGGCAAAGTCACGGCAAATCAATAAAAATAATGATAAAATGCAGGAGTCACCACCTAATCTATTTAAAAACGGAAGACGAGGAAAACCGCTTAAAACATTCAAATCATGCAATAAAGGCAATGGAAAAGGTCTTCATAAACCAGAAATAGGCAAGAATCCCTGTTACACACGAGGAAGGTATTAGGTGCCCTCGTGCGTCCGAAAAATCGGTCTTTTAATTGATCTCTCGTTTACTTATATGAAATGATGACTTTTCAGCCTTTTCTGTACGTCCGAGGGCGATATGTAATGCAATGCTATGGTCTCATATGCTAAACATGGGTGTGTGGGCTATAGGGTGTGTCCTAATGCTCAGAAGGATCACTCGTATCGCGGGTCAAGCATTGACGCAAGGATATTGCATAAATAAGATCAAAGATTTAAGAACTTTGAGTGACTTTCATCCTTACTTTACTATATGTAAAACATGATCTACCATGCATGAAAAGGGCTAAAACAGAATAAGGTCTTCCTGATATATCGAGGAAGACAAGCAGAGAAAACCAAAAGCAATTCCATACGGGAAAACATGCTAAAAACCATGCGAAAAGCTGTTGTGTGTCACTGGAAAACAGGCTGGCGTGCTTGTGTGGTGCGCCAGACTGGTGCTCCAGTCTGGTGCGCCACCTTTGTCCTCTACCTAGTGCAGGAAAATGTGCCAGGGAAAAAAAATCAGAATGCCATGCAGTGCAATATCATGTAGTATGATGGATTTCAGAATATCATGCAATGCAAAGTCCTTGTAAACTCAAAAATGTAACTTAAATATCTATGAAAATCCAAGCATGAAAAGATAACGTGGATCTTGTGCTCAAAGGCGATATGCCTCACACAAGATCACACCCTTTTATACTAAATAAAGACAACAAGAATCAGCCATACTATCTCGATCATGGGCTGATGCATAAGAATCTCTATATAGGAGTCCATGGGGCAATCAGCCTACCAGATTTCAGTAATGAGCCAAATATGCAAAGTGCAAAAGTCTTAAAAACAGTATCATTTTAAGCTGAAAACATGCATGCAAAGACATATAATATCAGAGAATCAACACCAGGAAAATCAGAGTCAAAAACATCCGGGAAACCATGCAGATTATGATGCAAACAAGGTGGTTTACTCTCTGACCAGACTGGTGCACCAGAATGGTGGCCATACTGGTGCTCTGGTAAGGTGCGCCACTTTGGTGTGCCACTTTGGTGTGCCAAAGTGGTTCTCCCTAGAAATCCTGAATCAGACTACAGTCTGATTCGGAATCTGGTCGAGATTTCAGAGATCAATGATTTTTTTCTTTAACCCAGATCAATTATACAGATGATAAGAGACTGAAACATGATGAGACACAAACAAATGAAAGTCTTTTATCACTAGTTTCAAATCATGCCAAATCATAGGTTGATGATTGCATACATGCTTAGGATTCTAAAGAATATGTATGAATTAGTAAGGTCAATAATCTCATGCAAATGGTAAACGCATAGAAGGCATATTGGCTACTAATTTCCTAGCATATGAGTGCATGAATCATGATTCCTATGTGAAAGAAACAGAGATGAAAGACAAATTTGCAACATAAAATCAGATTATCTATGAAGTTTATGACATGTTTTATTCAGTGCAAGAACTAGGATTAAAAGTAAAAGAAGGGAGATGAACTTACCTTGCCCAAGGTGTTCCTTATTAGAAAACTCAAGATAATACTTCCTTATTGCTTTGGAGGGGCTAGAGATGCTCTAGAATGCCAGGATATTCTCAAGAAAACGAGAGAGACTTGCTGGAGTAAGTGGATAGCTTGCTCAGGATCAACCAAGTGTGCTAAATGGTTGCCAATGGAGGTCCTTTTATAGAGTTCCACAAGGGTAACTCTCATGGGATGCAAACAGCCTTGCAAACGAAAACCTGGAGTAGATTCGCAAGGAATATCCGCTGGTGAGGGTTACAAGTACGGGAGATGGAAAGCCAGCAGTCAGCACCCTGAAAAGTGGTTATGCGCCAGGGTGGTGCTCCAGATAGGTGCGCCACCTTGGTGCTCCAACTAGGTGCGCCACTATAGTGCTCCTGCTTGGTGCTTCAGCCAAGTGCTCCACATTGGTGCTCTCCCTAGCTATCTGAATTGCCAATTGGGCCACGGGCTTTCTATGGGCTTTGGTCGATTTGTGCGATGATCTCTGGCTAGTTAAAAATGTCAAATAGGATTCAAAAGTGGTTGAGCTACCCGCATCCAAAGCAACATCTTGAGAGTTTACCTATGAGCCAGCTTAAAATCGGGGTATCTACAACAACTGTGCGTCCCAGCCACAACCAATTACTTCCGTACCAACCACACAAGAGCACAAGGTAAAGCAACCCTTCACCACCTGCACGTCCTTACAAAGGAGCATAAACACAATACCTCTACAAAAAGACAAGGTACAAAACAAGTCAAACAATGAGGTCAAAGTACAAACCCATTAAATTATTGAAATGACCGTGTACCAATAACATCCATCCACAATAATTTTTATTAAAAAAGTATATTTACAAATAAATAAATTTTCGAATATTACATTCTATCTTCGTGCAAAGCAACCCGGGTCATCTCCAAAACATTCAGAAAATCACTAAAATTCCCAACACACAACTATATAATGTATAAAGCATTCATCACTCCCATTCACAAATAGGATAATGGAGAATCTATCATAAAGATCCACACACACAGGATAATATATGTGTAGACACCCCGATTTTGAAGTCACTTGGCAGCAGGCTCCTCTATTTGATGCTCTGGTCGTGACCACCAAAACTCTAGCCCACACAAGCCCAATTAGGTCCACACCAGCCCACTCGACCCAATTAAACCTAAAATCCAGCAAATCAACCTAAGCCCGCTTAATCCAGCAAATAAAATCCATAAACCACAAAATCCAATTAAAATCCACCCAAAATCCCATAAAACCCTAATTAAATAAAATTTGATAAATCTTAATCAAGTGAAAAGAAATTAAAATCCAAATAATTAAGTAAAAACCCTAATCAAAGTGAGAATCCATTGAAAACCTTAATTAATAAAAATTCAAAAACCTTAATTAATCCAAAAAAAAACCAAATAAACACAAAAAATCCCAATAAATAAATCCTAATTAATCCAAAAAACCATAAATAAACCCTAATTAACTCAAAATCCCTAAATAAACCCTAATTAAAACTCAAAACCCTAATTTCAAAATAAAACCTTAAATCCCAAAATTAAAATCACTTAATTAAACTTAAAATAATAAAACCC